>CM056136.1:44712732-44760232 GCA_029620275.1 Acrossocheilus wenchowensis
TGATAGCATATTAATGATATTAAAATAACATGCAGAATCATCTCACCTTCTTCTCTATGGCCTCCATCACTGTGGATTCATCCAGATGTCCGTCTGATTTGACTGTGAATCTCACGCGCTGTATTTTCCTGTTTTCGTGGCAGTAGAAAGGCAGTGGAGTCGAGCAGGTGTCTGCAGCCATCAGTCCTTCAGTATCGGCTCTCACACACTTGTGTCCATTCACGTTATCAGGCTGCCCAGACTCCCATTTCACAGAGAACCACGATACACCGCTCTTATCCGACCACAGCCATGGGACCCTGTACAGGCCGATCCAGGCATCGTAGAGGCCATGTGAAGAAAGCTCGTTTGCGAGGAACTCGTTCTCTGTGTCGTCTGTAACGGCAGCCATGTCTGCGTAGTGTGTTTTGCAGTGAATTTGAGCATCGCGCCAGTTCATGAGCGTTTCAATGTGCTTAAACTTGTTCTGAAGTGTGTCCTGTTGGTCTGTAAGGAGTAGATTGGACAGAGAAACAGTCTTGAAAATGTGAAGTGCTATACAAAATTAACTATAAGTATATAATTTTGTTAATAGAAAATCCTCAAAAAATGGCTTGGAAAAGTGATTATAAAGGCCAGAGCCCTTTTCTCACTTTTTGTATAACATAGGTATACATTTGTACGTGCTGCTATCTGCACATTGCAAAGTTTCTGGATCGACAAAGTTATTTAAATGGTGGATTGAATCCGAAACTGTGATGATTGACGTTTCAGAATAGATCTGTGCATTAAGTCTGGGGTGTAAATGCAAACCAGTAGATCTACACCACTTGTTACTTTGTATAGGAAGATTGCACTGTTTATATAATAATAGTAAATCAGTAATACAGTTTTAATTGTATCAGTTCAGTTTTACTCCGTATGGAGCACTGAGTAGTGCTGTTTATGTTGTTAATATGTTTATCCTGAAAACACGCAACACATTTGTTACTGCAGAGTTTCATGCTGTGTCTTCAATAAAGCTGTTTTTAATTCTGTTATCTTTTGAGGCTTCACTGAAAAACACGATTTAAGAATGAGTTGAGGTTAGGTTTCACTGCAAAAAAAAAGATTAACTTCCTCAGTATTTTGTCTTGTTTTCCAGCACAAATGTCTAAACATCCTTGTATCAAGATACTGTACATTTACTGGAGATGCAGGGTTTTGCTTAAAAATAAAGATATCTTAAGTCATTTTGCTTCTCAAGTAAATGTATCTTGATTTAAGAATGTTTAGATATTTGTACTGGAAAACAAGACAAAATACTAAGTACATCCTTTTTTTTTTCTCTGTGAGTATGAATATTATTGTTTGTTTGTTAACTCAAATCAAAGAGATCTATGAGTACTGTATCATTTCTTACTAGTTTGGCAAAAGAAGTTGTCTTGTAGAGTACAGGGTCTGTCACCCCATCGTCCATTTTTATATACAGCTCCACAGGCTTCATTTGTGTCGGGCAAGTCCGGCTGAGAGGAATCCCACTTCGCATTGCTCATCGGTGTGTTTTGATATGACCAACACCAAACGTCTCTGTAGAAGCCGATCCAGGCGTCAGATTTAAAGTTCACAGCGTTTGCTGCCTCCTTTAATTTGGCTCTGTCTTCATCGCTCTGAACGGTCGCCAGATCCGTGTGTTTCTCTCTGCAGTAAGATTGCGCTTCTGTCCAGGTCTTTGGCTCTTCGATCAGGACGATTCGATCCAGGTCACATGAAGCCTTCGACAGGATTCCTGCTGCAGGAAAATCAATAGTGTTAAGTTCATCTAAACCTCTGATCGGACATCAGTTTATTTCACTAACACTCACCGAGAAAAACAACGAGTTGAATCTTGTTCTGCATCATCATGTCTTCACAGGTTTGTTCACTGAAAGAAATAAATGACAAGAAAACGACATGCTGGTTAATTTTCTGATATTGAAAGTGTAGTAGTTTTCTCTATAGTCAAGGGGATTTATTGGAAATGAGCAGCAAGCAGACATGGTTACAAAATGTGTTAATGCAGAAAGAATCAGTGAATGCAAAACCCACCCTCAGACATAAACCCCTTAATCAACCAATAAAAGACAAAAATAAGAATGGGTAGAATATTGAAATTATTGGAAATAAATATTGTGGTTGGAAAAGATGCATTTGCCCTTTTAAATCAAGGCATGACCAAGTTATATACACAAGGTGTTGGAAAGGCCATACTTGACTGACTCATGGACATTTATTGAAGGGTGAAGAAGCAGAAAAATGTAAATACTGTTGTCCAAACTTATCTATAAAAAATACACTTTTGGTCTGTCCAATTTATAATGTTACAAGACAGCGATTTTTATCAGGACAAACTTTAAAGAACTTGTGTACCCAGAAAAACTTTTAAAATTTTTATCCCAAGTACATTTAAAGAATGTTATAGAATTCTGCTTAATCTTGTCTTTGTGTCTAAAATGAGTACAACCAACATCTATATCTATAAGGTTTTTAGACACTTTCCGGCATTGTTCATACATTTCATATGTCGACATGTTCACAAAGGTTGTTTAATATGACTAAATTCACCAGTTTTACCACAAAAGTATTTTTAATGGACAACTAACTGTAAATAATGATGGCAATGTTTTTTTTTCATTAGTTTAACTCATCAAATTAACCAATTTCAACTTCATTTTTGTAAATTACATGAGATTTCTAAGTTAGTTGAATATAAATTAAGTTGAACTTACTTGTACAACCAATTTGATTATACATATTTAAGTATAACTTTTAAAGTTGAAGTAGGTGAAATTTTTGTACAGCCATAGGAATCACAACAGACCCCAATTTACCTGCTCTGGAGCAACTGAAGCTTGATCTTCTCACCAGTATATCAAGTGTCTTCAACAAACTTGTCTTTAACTATCTACCCAACTCTTTATAAAAAATTGTCTAGTACTGTATGTAAGACACTGAGACTGATTTACATTCTGATTTAGCTGCAATGTGAGGCTCTTTATTCAAATAGGCTAATGTGGTCATACTTCCTGGTTCTAGTAAGGACTCTAGCTGCTGCATTTTGAACCAGCTCGAGTTTGTTTATTAAGCGTGCAGAACAACCACCCAATGAAGCATTACAATAGTCTAACCTTGAGGTCATGAACGCATAAATTAACATTTCTGCATTTGCTATTGAGAGCGTAGGTCATAATTTAGATATATTTTGAGATGGAGAAATGCAGTTTTACAAATGCTAGAAACATGGCTTTCGAAGGAAAGATTGCTATCAAATACCAAACCTAGGTTTCTAACTGATGACGAAGAATTCACAGAGCAGCCATTGAGTGTTAGATAGTGGTTATTAGATGTGGAGGTTTTTGCTCCGATAATTACCACCTGTTTTTAACATTAACATTTAGCAGCTAGAAATGACGTTATCCAATTTTTTTATGTCAACTATGCATTCCGTTAATTTTGCAAACTGGTATGTTTCGTCAGGCCGTGAAGAAATATAGAGCTGAGAATCATCAGGATAACAGTAAAAACTAATGCCATGTTTCCAGATTATATCTTCCAAAGGTAACATGTAAAGCGTGAAAAGCAATGGTCCTAGTACTGAGCCTTGAGGTACTTCATACTGCACTTGTGATCAATATGATGCCTCTTCATTCACTGCCACGAACTGGTGGCGGTCAGATAAGTACGATTTGATCCATGCCAATGCACTTCCACTAATGCCAACATAATATTCTAGACTGGAAAACTGAGTCGGGCTTTCTGGGATGGTTCTCAGTTGGTTCAGGTCATACTTAGAAAGGAGAGGTTATTATTTGAGTATAGGAGAGCATAAGTCTAAGTGGACATCCATGCCATGAGTAGTCCCACAAGGATAAATTCTAGCCTGTATATGCTCCCACCAAGTAAAATAATGAGAAAGAACCAAATTGCCTATCACAGCTATGCTGATGATACCCAGATTTACCTACCCATCTCCAAATGACTATAGCCCCATTGACTCCCTCTGCCAATGCATTTGTGGCACTCACATAGGTCTAAAAGACCCTAAAATCACAATTAACTTTAATCCGACTACGCCACCTTGGTGGGGCGCCAGGGAAATACTCCCAATAAGAGCACAGGTACGGCACCCTGTAGACCCAAACGACCCGCCAAACAGCGAAGCCATAAGCAATGAGGTACAAAGGTCCGTAATCAACAAGACAAAACAATGCCCGTAAGCAAAACAGCAGTGGCGTCACATGTAGTATCTTCAACGAGGGATCAACTTAGAGATTGTGATGTTCCATTCCCCCCTTTACAGTTAGGGTTGAACGAAGACCAACACAAAGCTATATGGTTACTCCAACAAGTGTCGTTACTCAACGTACCAGATAGCACTCACGCACCCGCTTTTGTCGCCATTACTGTAAGCGAACTCCGCCACAAACTTGCCGCAATGCCGATGCCACCAGCCCCACTCTAAATCAGACTGAATGCAGTGAGGAACAGAAAGGGGAATGCCAGGAAGAGGAGAACTCGGAATCAACAGGACACCACACCACCCCTCAAAATAAGTGTAGGGCTGCTTATATCTCATTGGTCCACCAATCACATCCAAACTGGGCCAAAGGCAGATAAAACACTTACCCTGCTACACATTGATGAAATTAACAGTTGGATGTGCCAGAACGTTCTTCAGTTAAACAAGGAGAAAACTGAAGTCATTGCATTTGGAAACAAAGATGAAGTTCTCAAGGTGAATGCATACCTTGACTCTAGGGGTCAAACAACTAAAAATCAAGTCAAGAATCTTGATGTGATTCTGGAGACAGACCTTATTTTCAGTAGTCATGTCAAAGCAGTAACTAAATCAGCATACTAACATCTCATAAACATTGCAAGAATTAGATGTTTTGTGTCCAGTCAAGACTTGGAGAAACTTGTTCATGCCTTTATCACCAGCAGGGTGGATTATTGTAATGGTCTCCAGAGGACCATTAGACAGCTGCAGCTCATCCAGAACGCTGCTGACAGGATTCTGACTAGAATCAGAAAATCTGAGCATATCACACCAGTACCCAGGTCCTTACACTGGCTTTCAGTTATATTTAGGATTGATTTTAAAGTACTTTTAGTCATTTATAAATCACTCAATGGCCTAGGACCTAAATACTTTGCAGATATGCTCACTGAATATACACCTAACAGACCACTCAGATCATTAGAATCGAGTCATCTGTATTTTAATTTTGATTGCTGCAATACGCTCCAAAAAAGTTAGGACAGAGGCAAAATACAAGTCAAAAGGTTTCTGAAAATATTCAAATGAAACTGTTTTGAAACAATCGACAATAAACAGGTGAATTGCTAATAGGTGAGTGGATCATGATTGGGTATAAAAGGAGCATCTCAGTCTTTGCCAGCAAAGCCCCTTTGTGCCAAATTTAATGCGAGAAGTGTCAAACAAATCAAAAATCACATTTCTCAATGCAAAATGTAGCAAAGAATTTAGGTCTTTCACCAAGTACCATACATAATATTGTGAAAAGATTGAAGGAATCCAGAGAAATCTCAGTGTGTGTGGGGCAAGACAGGACCTCTCAGTTGAATGTGCTTGACCTTTGAGGCCTCAGATGGCATTGTATAAGACACCATCATGCTGTGGTGTTAAATATAGCCACATGCGCTCAAGAGTACTTCAGAAAACCACTGTCATTTACCACAGTCTCCTGATGCATCAAGAAATGCAACTTGAATATCTGTTACTCTGGGAGAACGCTATACATCAATTCTCCGTCTCAAAGACCAATGGGACCATCCAGACTTTCACCAGCGACAGATGCAAAAGCAAATGCCTGTCATGGCATGGGGGGGCAGCAGAGCAAACAGCATGGGTGACTGGCATGTGTGTGAAGGTACCATTGGTATGGAGACATATACAGACATATTGTATAGAGACATATACTGCCATCAAGATGCTGGTTTGATGTCCATGTGCTACAACAGTGTGGTTTCGTTGACTCAGAGTGAATGTGTTAGACTGGCCCGCCTGCAGTCCAGATCTGACTCCTAATGAACATGTATGACCAGTCATGAAAAGAAGAATCAGACAACAACGCCTACGGACTGATGAGCATCTGAAGTATTGAATCAAGCGAGACTGGACAAAAATTTTGCGTGCAAAACATTAACTGTTACAAAAGAGGTAATCCGTAAACATAAGCAATGGTCCAGGCTGGGGCAAACAGTATCCAAACGGCATGGCAAAGGGTAAATCTAAGATAAACAGGCAAGAATCAAAAACACAGGAAAACAGGCAAAACTATGACTTCGACTAGATTAGGAAAACTTAAGAGAGGCTCCGTAGAGTAGCTATCACAGTGACAGATGCTAAACAATACTCGGCGAAGAGGAGGTCTACGGTTTATGTAGAGTGTGTGATCAGTGCAATCAGCTGTGTGTGTCGTCAGAGCAATGGCTGATGGGAATTGTAGTGCAAGGTAATGTGAAACAGTCTGTGTAGTGTGAGAGTCAATATGATGGAAGGGTGACCTCTGGTGGCAATCAGACGGAAGGCCACGAACCGGATGCGTAACATTAACAATTAGTATCCTCAATTCCCAAACAATTAAACATTGTAATTAAAAGGAAGGTGATGTGACACAGTGGTAGATATATCCCAACTTTTCTGAAGTGTGTTGCAGCCATCAAAATCAAAATTTGTTTATATTTACAAAATCCATTTAAGTGGGTCAGTGAAAACACTGGAAATCTATTCTTTGTACTTTTGTCAAATAAAGGTTAAAGATAACTAACAAATCACAGATTCTTGATTTTAATGCATTTTTAAAAATAAATAAATAAATAAACATCCAAACTTTTTCTGATTTGGGGTGGTAAAAATTAATGTTTTGTCAGACTTGTGTCCCAGTGTCCTGTTTTGCCTCCCTCATGTTTCCTTATGCCCTTATTTGGTCTTCCTGTTCCTGTCTTCATTATTTGTTCATTAGTCTCCCTGTGTTTAATTAATTATCTTGTTCTCCAGTGTTCTTAAGCCGTATGTATTGGTCTTCACCCCCCTCAATGTATGTTCTGCTTGGAATTGTGTCATTAAAAGTCTGTTTCTGGAAGTTTGCGCCTCGTCTCCTCGCTCCCAGCGGAACGTGACATATGTGGCTACTAATACTAATAATGTCACGGGTTGCGTGGCTGTAGTTTAAATGTACAAGAAGAACAGGAGAACGAAACAGCATCAACTCACTTTTCCCATTTATTAACTCAAGATTGGACCAAAATCAAAGGGAGAACTGAGGACTTTTATATAAACAGGAACAAAAGAGCAAACAACGTAATTCAACTCAGGTGGGGACAATGAATGATAATAAACAAATGAGAAACGGAACTAAACCAAATAACGACAGACAGGAACTTCGGACGGGTAGACACGTGACAAATAATAATAACGAGTAATTATATATGAATAGTAATAATAATGAATAATTGTCAAAATATTAACCTAATTTATTATTGATCATTAACATAATTCATATTGTTATGGCTATAGCCAAATTTAAATTTAAATTAGCCACATTTAAATCCAGACTCAAAACTCATCTGTTCAGCTGTGCATTTGTTGAATGAGCGCTGTGCTGCGTCCAAACTGACTGCACTATGTATACTCACTTTCTATTCTTAAATGTTTTAAATTCTTTTTCAATCAATTTTTAAATCACTTTGTTTTTATTGTTGTGATTTATTATTTTTATTATTTTTAATGACTACAGTATTTCACTTCCTTTTATGTAAAGCACTTTGAATTACCACTGTGTATGAAATGTGCTATATAAATAAACTTGCCTTGCCTTGCCTATAGAATTAATTATACAAATGATTATGCAATTATATCATAATTGTTTTTATTTATTTATTTATTTATTTTTTGTAAGCCTTTCAGTTCCAGTGTTGGTCTGTCAGGAGACATTGAGCCCTGCTGGACATCTGGAGGAGCAGCAGGTGAAACTACAGATGAGAAATGTAAATACTCCTAGACCAGTGGTTATTAATCCTGCTCTGCACATTTTGTACATCTCTCTTCTCTGACACACTCAGTTCAGTTCATGGTCTCTTCTAACGAGCTGATGATCTGAATCAGGTCTGTTAAGATAATCTAGACACATTTGAATGTAAGAGAGCATGAAACGAATTTAAGAGCTTTTCAAGCAATACAATAAAATGCATGAGTCATACGGAAGTCATTCTTTAATGTCATGATTATGTGATGATAATTTATCAATAGCTTCATGATGCTTCTTTGTCCGGTCTGCATGAGGATGAGTGAATGCTGACAGGATTTTTCCTGCTGAACTCTCCTCTTTATTTGTTTAGTTTGAAACAGACAGTGATAAATGAGCTCTGGGTTGATGTAATGCTGTTTAGCAGATCAGATGATGTTTTATTAACCCATATAGTTTTTACTGCAGTCGAAACTAAGGCAAACACACACAAACACACTCATGTTTGCATATGCATGAATTTGTTAAGCTAATGATGCATGTCAATACTGAAAAATCAAAGAAAGGAATTATTTGCATGGAGAGTTACGTTTTAATTGACAATTGCTCAGGATGATGGGATGTGCAATGGATTTTCTAACAAATAACAACCAAGCTTTATTATATTATAAATGGACTAATGTAGTTATATTATTATTATTATTATTATTATTATTATTATTATTATTATTATTATTATTATTATCATCATCATTATTTCCTTTTAACTCTTAATGTTCAGTCTTGGTTGAATTGATGAAGTCCTCCAGTACAGTACAAGAGTTTTAGCACAACAATAGTTGCAACAGGAGGGAGAATTCAGTGTGTTCAGTATGTAATCATTTGTGTAATTTACCAGCAATTTCTGAGAAAATTGTTTCACAACCAGATTTTTGTGCAGTATATCTAATCAGTTCTACAGTATGCATACAGTCCATATTTTTCTTAAACAGGAAGAAGAGAGTGGAGTTATAATATCTCTATTATCAGATCCCAGATCATCTGATTCCTACCCATCATTTAGAGGGAAATCTGTCTGAAAGAGATGACGCCATAGTGAATAAGCCAATCAATGTGGAGAAAAACTCATCTCTTTGAATGGTTCAGAAGAAATCAATAGAAATTTGTGTAGATTTTCTGTCTGTAATGCTGATGATGTGACTGTTATTTCACGTGATTCTCAGCATTTAGTTTAGTGTTTAGCTATTACAGAAGAAACTAAATCAGCTGTTTTATATTTTGAAAGTAGGAAATGTTTTAAACCAAAGTTTGCAACACACATTCTTTCTCTTTCCTAATGAACATTAAAGTTGCCTCTAATTAATGTATTTCTTATGTTTGTATTTGGTACGTTTTATCTAAAGCACTGGATTTGCACTGGATTTCATTATTTCAGACATTCCTAGGAAAGGCAATGATAAGAATGAAATACAGTAGATAAAATATGTGTCCCTGGAGCACAAAACCAGTCTCAAGTCGCTGGGGTATATTTGCAGCAATAGCCAAAAATACATCGTATGGGTCAAAATTATCCATTTTTCTTTTATGACAAAAATCATTAGGATATTAAGTAAAGATCATGTTCCATGAAGATATTTTGTAAATTTCTTACCGTAAATGTGTCAAAACTTCATTTTTGATTAGTAATATGCATTGCTAAGAACTTCATTTGGACAACTTTAAAGGGGATTTTCTCAATATTTATATTTTTTTGCTCCCTCAGATTCCAGATTTTCAAATAGTTGTATCTCAGACAAATATTGTCCGATCCTAACAAACCATACATCAATGGAAATATTATTTATTCAGCTTTCAGATGATGGATAAATATATCAAATAATTAATTGTGACTGCTTTAATACAAGGATTTTCACAGATTGTCTTTAATCTTTAATACAGTAGCTATATTACAAAGTTCCAAAAGCTCCAGTCTTTATATCTCCTTTCTCAGCAAATAAAAAAATTCTCAAATTTCCATAGGCATCAGTAGAACTTTGTTAAAAAAAAAAAATAAGAAAGAAATCCAAATCCTGATATTTATTGGGACCCGAGAGTCTGAGAATTATTCTACAGATCAGATGAGCCCAACTGATATGAATAATAAATCAGATGCTTTATCAGGCTATTATTATATTTACATTTAGATAGGCTATGTCAGAAAGCCATGAGACAGAAAATATACTGTATGGGGGTTCAGGTTTTTCCTCTTGAAATCTGAAGCATTTTTATCTTTTGCTTAAAATAAGTAGGTCCTATCTACTAAAAGCAAATACTACATAATAATCAAAACACTCAATTTTTTTTCTTCAAATTTAAGTTGTCTTTTCATTTCAAAGTTGAAATTGTATTTCCTTGTCATGTACAAATACTTTTTATAATTATTAGCCTACATATTGTTTATTATGAAACACTCTTAACATGCTGATTAATAATACTGAATGTCGATGAGAAAACCGTCTTGTCACAAACCTGGTTTATTTAAACCGTCTGAGTCATATATGTGACCCTGGAGCACAAAACCAGTCATAAGGGTCTATTTTTAAATTGAGATAAGATTTCCATTGATGCATGGTTTGTTAGGATCGGACAATATTTGGCTGAGATACAACTATTTGAAAATCTGGAATCTGAGGGTGCAAAAAAATCAAAATATTGAGAAAATCACCTTTAAAGTTGTTCAAATGAAGTTCTTAGCAATGCATATTACTAATCAAAAATTTTGATATATTTACAGTAGAGAATTTTGACCCATACAATGTATTGTTGGCTATTGCTACAAATATACCTGTGCTACTTATGACTGCTTCTGTGCTCCAGGGACACATACTGTATGTATGACGGATTCAAATTGGCTGCATTCTCATTTTTTGCAGTGTTTTGGCGAAAGCATCAGTTTGTTTTTTGTGTTTCTGCAGCTCTTCATGCGCGTCTCTTGCCTCTCTAGAGAGCTACATCATGTATTAAAAGATATACAGGTGCATCTCGATAAATTAGAATGTCGTGAAAAAGTAAATTTTTTCTTGTAACTTATTTCAAAAAGTGAAACTTTCATATATTTTAGATTCATTACATGTAAAGTAAAACATTAAAAAAAAAAAAACGTTTTAATTTTGATGATTAGAGCTGAAAGTCAAAAATCAGTATCTCAAAATATTCGAATATTTACATTTGAGTTTGAATAAATGACCATCCCTACAGTATAAATTCCGGGTATCTCTCGTTCTTTAAAACCACATTAATGGAGAAGACTGGTGACTTGGCAATGATCCAGAAGATGAACATTGACACCCTCCACAAAGAGGGTAAGTCACAGAGGGTCATTACTGAAAGGTGTTGCTGTTTACAGAGTGCTGTATCAAAGCATATTAAATGCAAAGTTGACTGGAAGGAAGAATTTGGGTAGCAAAAGGTGCACAAGCAACAGGGATGACTGCAAGCTTGAGAATACCATCAATCAAAGCTGATTCAAACACTTGTGAGAGCTTCACAAGGAGAGAACTGAAGCTGGAGTCAGTGCATCAAGAGTCACCATGCTCAGACATCTTCAGGAAAAGGGCTACCAAGCCACTTCTGAACCAGAGACAACGTCAGAAGCATCTTACTAGTCCGGGTTTGGGTGAAGGCTACAGTTTGTCTGGTTAGAACAATAATGTCTCACGCAAATTATCCAAATTGTCTTTATTGACTGTGCATACATGTGTGGTTCTGAAAATATAAAATACAAACACAAGTATATAAATATATACAAAACACAACGTTAATAAAGCTTATTTGAAAATTACTGTTCAGTTTAAATAAGTGTAACACACAATATCACAATCAAGTTCTAAAACTACTTATATAAGTGGAAATTAGTGTCCAGTACAAATGTATACTAAGTAGCCTATGTCTGTGTGTGCTAAAACTGTGCATGAGCGGTTCACGTGAACACCCCTGCTGCGCACGTGCTGTCACTGAGTGTCAACAACTCTAGAGCGCATGCGCGCTAGCTGAGCTGCGGCCGTGCATCCTAGTTTATAATGACTAAACATGTATAAACTGACAGTAAATAACATAAATAATACTAAATAGAATTGGTATAATAGCAGCTGAGTACAATCATGTAAACGATATTCAGATGTAAACACTTATACAGGCGGAATGGCGTTTATCCTTACAGTTGCCAAGAATGCTCAGTAATGATATAAGGTTAATTACTTAACATCCGGTGTGATGCACGCACACGCACAATCGATAAAACTACTCCAATCTGGATTAATACTATGTACTTTAATCTACAAACTATCTACAATCTTCAGTCAGTTTGCCGTCCCGCTCTCCTCCGGCGCTCGCGGACTTCGAGTTCAGGTGTGACTGGAGTCCACGTGTCAAACTCACTCTACATCATGCGCTCATTAATTTCGCTCCATCTGTTCTCCAAACCGTGCATCTGATGTGAAAAATTACTTTCTTATATCGGAATTTGTTCTGTGACACAGTTCATTGTGTAATATAACTCTTAAATGGTGTTAAAATCAAAGTCGTTCATGTAACATTAAACTAATTAAAAATTATTCATTTTATTAATCTATTTAGTAAAAAGTAATTGTATTCTTTAAGTAGCCGACAATACCTTTATAATATCCAGTATCTAGGGAGTAGACTAATATGTAGCATATTTTACTGTTAATTATTATATTCTCCCTAACAATGTGTTTATTTGCTAAAGGACTGATTCATAACCAGAGATACACATATGCAATTTAAAATACTGCTGTTATTTATTTATTTATTTATTTATTAAATACACCTATATTAATAATGATGAAATAATAATAATATAATATACTAATAATAATATTGACTTTATTATTAACAACGTGTCCTAATTGATTTATTTATTGTTTGATGTTATTGATTGATGCATTATAAATTTTATTTTGTTTTATTTTTAAGCCTGGACATCTGGAAGAGCAGTAGGTGAAAATACAGATGAGACACGAAACGATTCATATACTTTTGAATCTAAGTGAACATGAATTTGTGTTTGTTTATACTGGGTATTAATTGGGTGGATGTATAGTTTGAACAGTTTATTGTAGTTAATAGCCGCTGAGCTGCTTACAGACAGTATTGTCAACGCTGTCCTGTAATTATTCAATAAAATAGTAGACACTAAGAAGTTATGGCATCTATTTCAGCTTTGTCAGTAATTACAATCCACTTCTATCAGGAGAGAGACGATGCACAGACAAGCTATGACTAATTAACACGAAATCGCGCTATAATGACAAATGCATTTAAATCAATGTAAACTTACTGTGCATCTTTATCTGTATCTGATTTAATAACTGGTACAATAACTGACGAAAATGCACTGTTTTTTGCATCCTTCCAAACAGAATAGCCTGCAGTATCATTATTGTGTTTTTACTGTGTGACATATACACACACACACACACACACACACACACACACACACACACACACACACACACACACACACACACACACACACACACACACACACACACACACACACACTAAAAAACACTGGGTTAAAATCTTTTCTAAAATACTCCACACAACCACTGGTTTGCATGATAACTTCCTTTATTTTATTTTATTTTATTTTATTTAGCATTTACAGCATTGTATAAGCCTATATCGTTTTTAATAGGCTATATATATATATATATATATATATATATATATATATATATTGGCTATTTAAACTAGTTTAACAAACATTAGACGTAAAGATTGAACATTAAACAGAAGTAATTCACGTGTAGCCTGATCGACCAGTCTCTGTTATTGTTTCCACCGTAACGGCGCCGCGCCGCGCTGGTTCTCCGCCCGAGCTGGAGTCGTGTTCGGCGGGTACTGCTAACGGACCGCCGCCCTGCGTTTCACTCAGCCGAAACATGCTGTGACTCCATGACCTGCCAATAAACAAACAGTAAACAGCTCTGAGGATGTTTTAACATCCAAACTCCAAAGTATTATATTCTGTATCTTTATGAGTAGAATCGTTTATTTTAGGCAAAGCATCAGGCTTCCATCACGCGAAAAGCCCGCGACACTCATTAAAGGTGATTCACACCGCCAGGATTTTTTATAGTGCATATATATATATATATATATATATATATATATATATATATATATATATAAGAAAGCACACACACACTGTCACACACAATTCAATTATATTTCATATTTTTACATGAGCAAAGTAATCAGTATGTATTAAAGCCAAGTATGAATCTCAACAAGTTTTTAAGCATTTTACATTTATTCCAAAATAATAACTCAAGTCAGTATAACTATGTATTTTACTTAGGTTCAGCTATTTATTTTTTGTACCATCAGTCATCAAAGCTTGGTAAATAGCCTGTGGAGATTTACTTTAAATCTGACCACGCTCATTACTCACTAAAAACTCCCACACTGTTCCCCTGCCTGTTCGGAGGAAACACCCCTGAGATATATATATCTATATTAACTTGGGGTCAAAGATCACAGACTCTGTACAGTAGGGAAATGTTCTTTATAGGAAAACCTTGAATACATTAGATCCATGGTTCTCAGCTGGTTTGGCCTTGGGACCCGTTTTCTCATGGTCATCAAGCTGCGACCCACTTTTACACACACACACACACACACACACACACACACACACACACACACACACACACACACACACACACACACACACACACACACACACACACACACACACACACACACACACACATTTTTAGTTTGACAAAGAGGAATTTGTCCAAAATTATATGTATTTTTAAAAATATGACCAAAGAACATAAAATATTTGAAGGCTCCCCAACCCATGTAGGCTGAAAGATTTTATGTATTTCTGCTGTAATTATGATTAATTATGAACCTGTTAATTGTGAAGTATTGGTATATTAAACAAATTAACCACAATTCATTTTGTGATTCCAGAACTTTATATTCTTCATTAAAAATGATTGCTATTGAGGAAAAAAGAAATATGAGTTTGGTTTACATCTTGATTTTATATGTTTAACAGACATTTAAATATAGATTATTGTAATGTATTAAAGTAAAAAAAAAAAGCAAAGTTATTTCACAAAAAATAAGTTGACTGTTAAGAATATGACTGAATAAACAGCCTATGGTAAGGCTATTAAATAGCAGTCCCAAACTAGTTTTTGTTAATACAGTTAAGTTGGTATGAGCCACCAGTCACTTAAACATATGAAAAATGACACGAAGTGAAAATAACATGCTATTTTTGGGTTATGGAAACAACAGCTATATATATGTTAGTATATATCCAATACTAACATGAACTGTTAAAGAAACGTGGAAACTGCTCCTGAATAGAATGAATATCATACCTTCATGCACATCCTTCCCAGCTAACATACGCAGCACCAGTTATGTGATACATCGCTACTGTACTTTTATTTGACGCGTCGCATGCTTTCCTGCGCTTTAAAGCGCGGCGCCGCGTTCGCGCGTGCTATAGAAGAGCGTGCACGGTGTAACATCTGGCAGGATAGGAATGAGTTTTTCTGAGGTGAGACGCTTTTATTTCACAACAAGTTACGAAAATATCGATAGAATAATGACTCTGAAATTAAACCTGTCACCATCTCATCTCTCCGCAGATACTGAATCAGGACAGCGAGTTTTTCTCAGGCACCCTTTCCAACCCGATCTCATGAAAGTGCGTACAATAGTACGCCAAATAAAAACGAAAACTCGTGGTATTGATACGCAAAAATGGACTTTGTCGTGTCTATGCTACGTGATGGGTAGGATTAGGGTTGTGGTGTGGATGCGTATCATATGTACGCGAAAACTGCGTATTATATGCACGCCAAAAATGCGCGTAGCATAGACACGCCAAAGTCCATTTTTGCGTATCAATACCACGAGTTTTCGTTTTTTTTTTTGTTTTTTTTTTGGCGCAATATTTATACGTATTTTCATGAGACATGCTCGTGATTTAAAATAAAAGTCTCGCATCAGAAAAAAAAAACAAAACAAAAAACATGTAGAATTATTGATGTCGTTTGATGAGTTTGATCTGCTCCCCTCAGGCAGATGATATAAGTGGAGGACGGTCTAGCTTTTGTTTCGAATGCAATTTTGATTGTAAATACTTATTTGAAGCATAAAGATATGGGTGTATCTTGAATTTAAATTTTGCATCTTATACGCCTACATGAAGAAATGGTGTCAGTGTTCGTGATTCTTATATTATTTGTTTGTTTGTGGTGTTGCATAAATTGCCCTGTGAAGGAACACATAAAGATATTGACCCCACAAGGAGGAGATTCCTGCTCCTTGCATTTACTTTCATCTAAACCAACTTGCATTGCATTTAACTTATACCTTTTTTTAGTCACGCCATGTATTTCCTGAGATCGAATGCATGATTCTGGCATGCTTTGCTCTACTCGCTAATCCTGAAAATGCAAGTGCAGTATTGCATGTTTTGATTCTAAACTTTACATTTTATTTTTATTTATTTTAACTGAGATTAAAATTAAACAGCAAACTAAATTATGCATTTACGCAGTTAAAGGAGATTGCAAGAAACATTTGCTGCCTACAAACCATCTAAGATGACTCAAGCAACTAAATATTATTTAAGGCTACTCTGTTTGTCAGGATATTATTATACACCCAGCTGTCCCTCGTAACAGCTGTAACCGGTTTTATGTATAACCCCCTGACAATAAGACCATTGAAATGTCTGTGTGTCCTGCTGGGTTCAGATGATCTGGAATATAGTGCATGAGTCATACTGTTTTCTTTAATGTCATGATTCTGTGATGATAATTTATCAATAGCTTCATGATGCTTCTTTGTCCGGTCTGCATGAGGATGAGTGAATGCTGACAGGATTTTTCCTGCTGAACTCTCCTCTTTATTTCTTTAGTTTGAAACAGACAGTGATAAATGAGCTCTGGGTTGATGTAATGCTGTTTAGCAGATCGGATGATGTTTTATTAACCCATGTAGTTTTACTGCAGTAACTAATGCAAACACACTCATGTTTGCATATTCATTAATTTGTTAAGCTAATGGTGCATGGAAAATGTGTTTACACAAATATTGAAAAATCTAAGAAATTAATTATTTGCATGAAGAGTCAAGTTTTCCCTGACAGTTGTTCAAGAGTCAATTGACCTGGGATGATGAGATCTAACAAATATCAACCAAGCTTTATTATATTTATAATACAACTGGACTAGTGTAGTTACACTATTATTAGTAGTAGCAGCAGTACTAGTATTTTCTTTTAATCTGGCCCTCGTCGTTTAGGAGTCACACTTGCCTCATTCACGGTCAAAATTTACTGAAGCCTTGAAATGTAACTTTCTTTTTTTTTAAGGAAAATCAATGTAATATATTTTTGTTTAATAACATTTTTTGATTATTATTTATGATTTTGAGGGAATTTTATGATACTATGCAATATTTATACAATTTTAATGAGCTATTTTCTCCGCTAGAATTAATATATATTTATTTATTTATTTACATTTTTTTAAATAAATGCAATATTTAACATTAAAATAGAGTGAAGGCATTTAAAATCCATTTTTTAAGTAAGAATTGGGCCATCTGGAGGCATTAAAAAATACAAACTTGTGTAATGTTGCGTAACCTCTTGTATTAGCACCCTATATAGATATATACAGAGGCTTTTGGATCCCTGCTGTTTTTTAGACATAATTTCTTAATTTTTTTAGGTTTTGCTATTAGATATATATCTAGACATTCTAAAAGACTACTTTTTGTCAAGGTTTAGATATTTTTGGTTAGATAAGTATCAGGTTTTACATTATGATTACAGTCAAACATTAAAATCTTGTTAGAAAGGGAACACATAGAAAGCATTTTTGTTACTCAGTATTTGATAATTAATAACAAAACAAAATAAGGAATAGATAGTGATAATTTGAAAATACTTTATACAAACATTTTGTAATTAATTGATATTTTATTAAATGTAATTCAATTAATGTTAACATATTTTCAAAATTTGCTCTGTTGCAGTTATACCAGTTCATTTCTGTGTATATGTATGTGTGTGTGTGTGTGTGTGTGTGTGTGTGTGTGTGTGTGTGTGTGATACTTTTAATAAAAACTACATATTAATACATATTTATATACTAATGAAAGCAATTTCTGTGCAAGGTAATCATAAAGAAGTTCATAAGATTTTATTATTTGTTATTTATTTGTTTATTATTTTGTCAGAAAATAAAAAAAAAAAACTGAACTGGTAGATACAAAAATATTCTAAAATGTTTTTTATGTAGTTACAATAGTGTATGTATTGTTATTTACGTTGTAGGTTAAAAGTCTTGAGAGCCAGCTGGATTGCATTTTGGAAGTCAGTGGAAGAAAAAAAAAAAAAAACGCGACTCCGGTGGGACTCGAACCCACAACCTTTGAATCACATCGCTAGATATGCCTAGAAGTCCAATGCGCTATCCATTGCGCCACGGAGCCACCTGTTGATCGTGCAGAATATTACAGCTATTATTTATCTCCGTCACACTGTAAACCTCTCGTGATAGTTGTTTATTAGTATTAGTAACTTATAATGTCTATTAACCCGTTAAATTATGTATATTAATCGTTCACATGTTATTTTTGGTCGACGTTGTTTGTTTGTTTGTCTTGTGTTGTTTCACGCATGCGATGCTGTGATTGGCTGAGACGTGCGGACACGTGACACGGAAGCGAAAGCAACATGAAACGGATCCGATGGCGTTATTGTAACTTCTTCACGAAAACAAATAAACAAAGTTCACAGGCATAATTTAGTATATGGTAGGTTTTAAAAAGGCAGCTGTATCTCAACGATCGTCGGACTCGAACAGCGAGGAGGTCAGCCTGAGGACGGTTTTATGGGAATTCCCGTTTTGTTGTCACGAGTTTTTACTCTGAGAACCCGAAAGCACCAGTCTGGCTTTCCTAATTAAGGTAAAAACCTTTGCGCTTTTATTTAGTATAAAATCGAATATTTTACCGGTACATTTTAGTTGTTATTTGCTAAAAAATGATCCGTTTACACGTTATCCACAGTTGTTTGGAAGATTAAAAGAGGTTTAAAAGTAAAAAGTTGAATATATTAAACAGCGATTTATATTTGATTATTATAGTTTTTATTTTTATTTATTTTATTTTTTGTTTGGAATCACGAGTAGGCTGCTGTATATATGCTGTGGCTCTGATTTGTGCAGGTGAAAGCATGAGCGGTCAGCAGGTGTCGCTGTTGCTGCAGGAGTGTGTGAGGCGCGCGGTCACCGGACCTAAGGGAGACCCGCAGCTCCGCCGCGCTGCAGGGGGCGCTACTCGAGCAGGTTATTACATTTAAAAATATTATCGCACTGGTTTGTTTACAGCACTTCTTTTATTTATTCACATCGAATCAGACGTCTGGCACATTCACAGAAAACACCGTAGCTTACTTCCCCTTTACAGCAGCCCAACAAACATTCACACACTTCACACACTTAAAAATTAATGTTTGCATGAGTTAATAAACGCAGGTGGTGTTTATTTAGAAGGAAGTTAGCACACGCACAAAAACAAAGCATTGGACAAAATGAAAGTTGTGAAATTTAGTAAAATGTCACAGTAAAGTATTTAAATACACTTAGTATGATACATACAGGATGAGTTTATTCCTTTCAGTTCTTGAATACACAGTGCAGAACAAACATAAGGCTATGTGCTTGAAAGTTTAATTGTACTTCACTTGGCAACATTTTTATCGCCTAATCTAATGTTTTTGAAATGTTTCTGCTTGCTACTTCTCACAGATGGTTGAAAGAACATTAAAAGTAACATTCTCATAATGAGCACAAAATGTTACAATTGAACATTCCTTTAATGTTTTCTCTAATAACCAAGAAAGAAAGTTCTGAATGTTCTCAGAATAACATTTTTGTAATTTAATAGGAATGTTAGCAAAATGTTCTCAGTGAGCGTCCTTATTTTTGTTCCCCCAAAAAGTTGGACCCCATTGACTTTCACTGTATGAGCCGAGAAAGACACGCAGTGTCCAGTGTCCTTATGAAAGTCTTGACCTCTGACCCTCAGGGTCGTTTCCGGAGGACCTGAACACGCTCCTGCAGGAGGCCAAGGACAGGAAGTGGCCGTTCGTCGAGGAGAAATGGCAGTACAAACAATCCGTGACGTCTGAGGACAAAATGAACTCGTCGGATCTCATCAGAAAACATCTGCTGCAGTTACTGGTGACGACCAGAGGCCTCTAACACTAGCTCGCTCTGTTCTCTTTTAGTTATTATATAATAATAATAAAAAAACCTCGCTAGTGTACTGTGTTAAACTAACTGAGACTAGTTATAGCACTTGTGTATCGTTGCTCTTCTGTTGATTTTGATTGCTTCCATTGTCCTCGCTTTGGATAAAAGCATCTGCTAAATGTAAATGTAAAAAAATAAAACACAAGCTTACACAGTGCTTCTCTCAGGAGTGAGGAGTGCTTTACTGAGAGCTGCTGTGATTGCAGGGGTTTCTCCGAGACAGCATCGCCGCCGAGGAGCCGGAGTGGGCCGTCGCCGTGGTCTTCCTGCTCGACCGCCTGCTTTACTGGATGGACGGCTCTCGTGTGCTGTTGAAGATTGCTAAAGCGTTGCACAAACGTTATCCGGACGTTCCCATCGCCCCTCAGGTCATCATCAGACAGGCTCGAGTCCATCTGAACGCCGGTGAGCTCTGCACTCTCTCTGTGTGTGTGTGTCAGCTTCAAACGGATCCATAATGCATCTCTCTTTGTTTGTTTTGTCGTGATGCAGGTAAACTGCAGAAAGCGGAGTTCGTTCTCAGCAGTCTGATCAGTAATAACGCTTCAACAGGTACCGCTCACTTTCATTCGTATTTCAGCTCATTGTCCGTCTCTGCGGTGAACTGCAGCATGCTGTTTGTGGTGCTTCAGGCTCGTGGACGTATCAGAAGACCAGCGATCAGACGCTAGTGCAAGCCGTCAGTCTTCAGGTGCGAGGACAAGTGCTGCAGACGCTGGGTGAGCGTAACATGAGCTGGGAAAGCCATCTGATTAAACGCTCCGGGAAACCGCTGTAGAGTTGATACAGCTAATGATAATGGTTGCGGCATCCTGATGTGTTAAAGAAGAGTGTCTTGATGAAGTGCTGGAAACAGCGGACGATGGGCACAGAACGACGTTTACTGCCACGCACAGGTGTATTACACGAACTGTGCTTCACAGGGATAGAAGTAACTATAGAAGAATTCACGTTCACATTTGTTTTAAACTTACAGATCTCAGTTTAAATGTTTCAGGTCGTTTTGATATTATATTATGTTAGGCCTATATTATAAACATTACAAATAATTGACCTTGTTTTAAACAGGTCTCTTCTGCTCATCAAGGATGTGTTTATTTGATCAAAAATACAGAAAAAAAGCAGTTATATTGTGAAACATTATTGCAATTTCTAATATTGGTTTTCTTATTTGAATATACTTTAAACTGTAATGTATTTCTGTGATCAGAGTCACATGATCTTCAGAAATCATAATAATATACTGATTTATATGAGTGTTGAAACTGTTGTTTTGCTTAATTTTAAATTTTATTTTTTTTTGGAAGCTGTGATACCCTTTTCTTTGATTATTAAAAAGTTAAAAACAGCATTTATTTAAAATAGAAATCTTTTCTAACAATATAAGATCTTTACTATCAGTTTTTATCCATTGAACACATCCCTCCTGAATAAAAGTATTCATTTCTTTAAAAAACAAAAAACGAAGAAAGGATTAATGACCCCAAACTTTTGAATAGTAGTGTATATTATAACACAACATTTCTATTTTGAATAAACACTGTTTTAAACACTTTTTAACTTTTTATTTATCAAAGAATCCTGAAAAAATATCACACGTCCCAAAACATATTAAGCAGAACAACAGTTTCCAGCACTGATAATAAATCAGCATATTATTATGATTTCTGAAGATCATGTGACGCTGAAGACTGCAGTAATGATGCTGAAAATACAGCTGCGCATCACAGAAATACATTGTATTTTAAAGTATATTAAAATATAAAACTGTTATTTTAAATTGCAATAATATTTCACAATATTATTTTGACTATATATTTCACAATTGAAGCTTTTGAACGGCAGTGTATTATACTGTAAAGAACAAAAAAAATAAGTTTTCTCAGGTAACCTAAAATGTACATTATTTAGTCAAGGGTCAAATCAAATATAAATAGCACATTAAAGTTATAGCATTACAAGGATATGAATGTAATATCACACGCGGAACGGTAAAAAGTCAGTCTTTTTAAAGCTCTGTCCACACTATATTGAGCGTTTTTAACGTGTGTTGCTGTAAATGTATAATGTGGCATGTTTGTGTTGATCAGGTCTGTGGCTCGAGGCTGCTGAACTCATATGGGCTTCTCTGATGGGTTTTTACGCTCTTCCACAGCCTGATAGAAAGGTCTGGGCTCACTCTCACCGTCTGCCCAGAACTGTCTGGGGTTATCGTCTGTGAATATCACTGAATCTGATTGTTTTCAGGGTATTGGAACATCTCTCGGGCTCCTGGCAAACATCCTGACCTCTATGAATGACCGAGACTTTGCTGCGCTTCAGAAGCAGCCTCATATTGACCTGGTAACACAGTCCTAAATATCCTAAATCAGTGATTTGCGCATGTTGAGCTGTTACCAGACGCTCTTTTCTCCCTCGTTCAGAGTTTTCTGGGAGAGAGTCGCCATCGTCTGCTGTCTGCGGCGCGAGCGGCTAAAATCGCCGTTGTGTTCAGTCAGTACGGATCGCTGTATGTTCTGACCAATGTGGTGAGTCTTTGAGAACAAACTGAATCACGTTCCCTTTTGTCTCGTTCCATAAATAGTTCATTTGGTGTCTCGTGACTTTTTTTCTGAAGCATTACAGGCATTCAGTTTTCTGTTGTGACAGCAATCATGCGACTGTAAAAAGGGTTGCAAAAGTGCAAGCCTAATTAAATGGCAAAAACATTAATAAAGTTAATAAAATAAAAACACTTTAAGTGATTTTGACTTTTTATCTCATAATTATGACTTAGTATATCATTAATTTTAATGTTTATCTCATAATCTGGAATTTTTACTTACCTCATAATTTTGACCTTTTTTTTTCAACTTTGATTTTTTAATCTCAGTTCATCTCATAATCTCATAACTTATTATGTCATAATTCTGGCTTTCTTATCTCATTTTTATAGATTTATATACAAATTGCCTGATACTTTTGACTTTTGTTTTTTTTTGTTGAAAAATAATCAAATGAATATATATAAAATAAAATTTGTAAAGGTCTTTTTGCATTTAAAAAGCATAAAAAAATTTAAAGGCACAGATAGGAAAGTTGAAATTATAATATAAAAAGTCAAAATTGTGACTTTTTGATAATTCTAAGATTTACATTACACAGAAATCATAAATGTTACATAAAAGTCAGATTTTATGGCTTTTTGTCTCACAATTCTGATTTTTAATCTCATAATCATGACTTTTACTTTTTAAATAATTTTGACTTAATATGTCATAATTTTGACTTTTATGCCATAATTATGATTTACGAAAGAATTATATTTCTCGAGTAGCAAACATGCACAGCAACCCGATCGCTTTATTTAGCGTTCATGTAAACACTACATTCAGATTCATCAATCGGAATGAATTCAGTCCAATTGAAACAAAAGTTGTGCATGTAAACAAGCCAGTGACAGTTTAGTGGCCTGATATTCCAGTTATTCTCCTGATGCTCTTTTGCAGGTCGCTCAGGGCATTTGTTTGCTATCCTATAGCTTCACAAAGAAATGCCCTGCGGAGGATCAGCGGACGTACCTGGCTTTAGCTAAGGAGGCCTTTGAGATCGGCTTGTTAACAAAGACTACAGGAGACATCGTCACCAGCAAGCTGGAGTTGCACACGTTCCTCAAAGCCGCTTACTGCTTAGCCACGACTCACAGATGGATGCTCGGCCCGTCAGAAACGATCATCTCAGCGATGAGCGCCTGTCGGGAAGCCATGGCTCTATTCATTGACTACTGCGCCAGAGCAGATTCCACTTTGTGCACCGAGATCATGGCGAAGATACAGCAGATTAAGTTGCTGTTGAAGGTGGAAACGTTTCGTAATTCCGATCCGCAATCTTTTATTCCCGACAGCTACCGTTTAATGGAGTTCGGGCCTGTTTTGTTCACGCTCAGCGATTTTGCGAAGACATTGGATGTTTTTGGAAAGCACCATAAGTCTGTTTGCGAGGCGTTGGAGAACGGCGTTCGACGTGGTTCGTGCTCGAATCACACGCAGTGTATAACGGCGTTCCAGACGGACACGGAAGTTCTCGCAACGGAGATGCAGAAAGCGGATCATTCACGTCCGTTTTCCTCCAAGGAGAATCCATCTGGCAGCGGATCGTCTTTAATTCTGGTCGATCAAAGTTGTCGTACTGTCGATGAACAAAGCAGCCTCGGATCTTATGAGCTGGTTGATGACTTCAGCAATGGGAGTCAAGGAGCAAACATCGTCAGTCCGAGCATTCGAAGTAGTGCTAGTCCATCTGTTCCCAACTCCTTCAGAAACAACAATGGAAGCCCAAGTCAATCCCAATTGATGCTCGAGCTCGCCACAACTGAAGATGTTGAGGACAACCCATCAGAAACATCAAGTACCCAATGGAGAGACAATCAGAAGAACCAGAACGCAAGAACGTCTGGTTCCTTCAGCAGCGGTTCTTCATGGGAACATGTTTCAAGACAGTCTCAAAGTGGCATAGAAACTGAGGAGAACGTTGCAGATCCCTCTCAAGATAGCAATGATGCAAAGGTTGGTTGCACCAAAGGTGGGAGCACTACTTCACTTTCTCTCTGTGATAGCTCCGCATCACGTTCTTCTTGGCAAAAACTCTCCATAAGCCCTGTCGCTAATGTAGAACATCTTCAACACCTTGAACATCAGTCTCAGAGCGGTATAGAAACCGAGGAAGAAGTTATTGACCTCTCTTATGATAGCAGCGTAATCAATAACGATGCAAAGGTTGGTTGCACCAAAGGTGGAAGCACTTCTTCGTTTTCCCTCTGTGATAGCTCAGCATCACGTTCCTCTTGGCAAAAACTCTCCATAAGCCCCGTCGCTAATGTAGAACGACTTGAATTAATGCACAAGAAAGAAAGGCCAGATCATCCTCAAGTCCCAGACAAGATTCCAGAATGCCAAGGAACGACTCTGCCGTCCACCGAGAGCGACCCGTTTGAGGAACTGGGGTTTGAGCATCTGTCAACACCCGAGTCACCGTGCAAGGACTGCTTTGAGAAATGCATCATGGGAAGCGATGTCCTGACTGAGCGTGACTACCGATCTCTCTTGGCTGGAGTTTGTCAGCGATGCCTGGTTGAGAGACTGCCGAACAAACCGCTGAAGCCTCTGGATCCCACACAACTGGAGAAGGCCTACGGTAAGTGATAGGGCTGTCAAATAAAAATTCGAATTTAAAATATTCATCAAATGTAAAATACAAAATCCACATTTTAATGCAAAAATGTTGCATTCGAATTTTAAGCGTGATGATGATGTTTGTTTGCCTGTTCAGTTGAACCTACTAGACGTGGCAATGCTGAGTTGTTCATTCAAAATATTGCGGAAAAAGAGAATATACATGCAGGGAAGATTATGTCAAAACTGAAGCCAAGCCATTCACACAGAACACATATTTTTCTAGATGAACGTCTATCACCGTTGCACTCGCGTCTTGCACAAGAAAGCTAATTAATGTAAAGATGTCTTGAGACTATGGCGTTTTTTTTTTTTTTTTTCCATCCCACTGCATCTCATGTTTTTAAATGAAAAAGTACTCTTTGTGATTGGCTTTCATCCCTTTGTATTAAACTATGCATACATGCATATGCTGTTTTGTTCATAATTGTTTAAGCAACTTAATTATATTTAGTTTAGAAAAATGATGCACTTTTTCACAGATAGTCATGCTATTTTATTGCTTTAATTAACATACATTAGTAATATTTTGCTCGATGCGCTCTCTTGTGGCCTCAGGAGAGAAGCCAAAAGCTTTTTTCACCCCTAAATGAAATTATGCCTTTTAAATTTGGATATAATTAAAATATTGATCATCTTTAAATGCAAAATTTGAATGTAGTTTTTCAGTCATTTTGACAGCCCTAGTAAATGATGTGTCATGATGTTTCCATTGCAAATTGAGGTGAACGGTTCTAATAGAAGATCTGATCTGGCAGATGCCATGGTCTTGAAATACTCGAAGGCCTCTGACGTCTGGATAGGCTCTGAGAGCAGCGTTTACATCGGGAAACTGATGGGCGTCCAGGGCAAACAGAGACGAGCCATCGAGGTGCAGTACCTTCACCAGGAACAACTGCTCAGCAGGTGCAACTCAATTATATTCATCCATTAACAATCACGCCACAAGAATTAAAACATTTCTCAGGGATGTGATTTTTTTTCCATGCTGATTTTGCCTTTTACTACAGATTTTTGAATTTCCTGATCTGTAAGTATGACCCAAGTACATTGCCTGAGGAAAAAAATGCTGTTTTTAAATGGCAATCCTGCAAAATACTGTAAATGTATTTAATGCATGGATTGCTTCCAACAGCATTGCATGAGCTAGCAGCGCCACCTCACGGCTATTTGGGAAACCCTTAGCATCTCAGCCAGTGTCCAAAATTAACACGCAAGCGTTTATAAATCTATTGTAAAGAAAAGAGAAGCTTTTAGGTCTCACAGCTTTTTCCACCAAAATAAAAGTAAAGCAAAGAAATAAAAAAAATATATATAAATTTTACAGAACAACAATAAATTATTTTATAAATATTAATTATTTTACAGTGCAGTATTATGGCAACAATAATGTATTTATTTGATTTGTTTCATGTTTATCATTTAAATAATAAAATGAAAATATTATTTATAGTAATAATTATTATTAATATTATTTTTATGACTCTACAGTCGTGGCCAAAAGTTTTGAGAATGTCATAAATATTAATTTTCACAAAGTCTTTTTGTCAGATGTTACTATGGTATACTGAAGTAAAATTACAAGCATTTCATAAGTGCCAATGGCTTTCATTGACAATTACATTAAGTTTAAGCAAAGACTCAATATTTGCAGTGTTGACCCTTCTTTTTCAAGACCTCTGCAATTCGTCCTGGCATGCTGTCAATCAGATTCTGGGCCACATCTTGACTGATGGCAGCCCATTCTTACATAATCAATGCTGGGAGTTTGTCAGAATTTGTGGGTTTTTGTTTGTCCACCCGCCTCTTGAGGATTGACTGCAAGTTCTCAATGGGATTAAAGTTCTGGGGAGTTTCCTGGTCATGGACCCAAAATTTCAATGTTTTGTTCCCCAGGCCACTTACTTATCACTTTTGCCTTATGGCAAGGTGCTCCATCATGCTGGAAAAGGCATTGTTCGTCACCAAACTGTTCTTGGATGGTTGGGAGAAGTTGCTCTCGGAGGATGTTTTTGTGTCATTCTCAAAACTTTGGTCTCCTAAAGTTGATTCAGCTGTGGGATCAGGGCACCTCCAGTGCAGAGCTTGCTCAGGAATGGCAGCGGGCAGGTGTGAGTGCATCTGCACGCACAGTGAGGCCAAGACTTTTGGAGGATGGCCTGGTGTCAAGAAGGCCAGCAAAGAAGCCACTTCTCTCCAAAAAAAAACATCAGGGACAGATTGATCTTCTGCAGAAAGTATCGTGAATGGACTGCTGAGGACTGGGGCAAAGTCATATTCTCCGATGAAGCCCCTTTCCGATTGTTTGGGGCATCTGGAAAAAGGCTTGTCAGGAGAAGAAATGGTGAGCGCTACCATCAGTCCTGTGTCATGCCAACAGTAAAGCATCCTGAGACCATTCATGTGTGGGGTTGCTTCTCATCCAAGGGAGTGGGCTCACTCACAATTCTGCCCAAAAACACAGCCATGAATAAACAATGGTACCAAAACACCCTCCAACAGCAACTTCTTCCAACAATCCAACAACAGTTTGGTGAAGAACAATGCATTTTCCAGCACGATGGAGCACCGTGCCATAAGGCAAAAGTGATAACTAAGTGGCTCGGGACCAGAAAGTTGAAATTTTGGGTCCATGGCCTGGAAACTCCCCAGATCTTAATCCCATTGAGAACTTGTGGTCAATCCTCAAGAGGCGGGTGGACAAACAAAAACCCACTAATTCTGACAAACTCCAAGAAGTGATTATGAAAGAATGGGTTGCTATCAGTCAGGATTTGGCCCAGAAGTTGATTGAGAGCATGCCCAGTCGAACTGCAGAGGTCCTGAAAAAGAACGGCCAACACTGCAAATACTGACTCTTTGTATAAATGTCATGTAATTGTCGATAAAAGCCTTTGAAACGTATGAAATGCTTGTAATTATATTTCAGTACATCACAGAAACAACTGAAACCAATATCTAAAAGCAGTTTAGCAGCAAACTTTGTGAAAACTAATATTTATGTTATTCTCAAAACTTTTGGCCACGACTGTATAGTCATGTTGAATGAGGCGGAAAAAAACAGCTTTTGCTTCTTTCTTGTCCTTAGAGGATCATATGCATGATTGCACTATTGTATACAGAAATGTTATGAATGTTATGTTATGTACGTTTGGTCTCTTTCAATCTTCAGCTATGTAGCAAAGGAATACCTGAAGGCTAAAGGGCTCCATGCACACCTTGATGACGTGGAGAGACAGATGACTGCACAATACTACGTTACCGAGTTTAATAAACGCCTTTACGATAATAACGTCACAACCCAGATCTTCTTCATCCCATCTGAAGTGCTGCTGGTGAGAAATACTTTATTTGCTTCATCAAACTGGTCCAAATAGGCCTACTGTATGTCTGTACATGTCTGTAGGGACCATATATTATACAAATCATATATAATTGTTTGTTATTCTATTGTGGATATGGCAAATCATGTCATGGTTTATGAGTAAGATCCAACATTAAATCAGAAGTGTAGAGTTTAATGCAGCTGCGTTCACACGTCTGTTTCAGATTCTGGAGAAGGATCGAATCGTAAGCTGTTTGTCTGCAGAGCCGTACATGTCTGGGACGTTTGTAAAACTCACAAACAATGCAAGAGATACTGACAAGAAGCGTGAGGCGACTAAATACGGCATTGCCTTCGGTCATTTCACCTACGAGTTCTCCGGTCATCAGGAGGTCGTGGTGGATCTGCAAGGTGAGAGATCTGAGTAGAGCCCTGCACAGGCCTCAAATACAGGCCCTCGCCCGGCCCGTGTCTGACAGCTTATCAGAATTACCGGCCCGAGTCCGACCTGAGCCGTCTTTTTTCCCCATTCTCCCAAAACAGCTGATACTACTGTTTCAGCTATTAAAATAGTTCAGTGTTATATGTAATGGGAAGTTGATTATATTTTGTTTCATTTTTTTATTGGTAATTTAGAAAAACGTTTGGAGCATATTTTTGTTAATTTTAAGTTTTTTTTTATTTTTAAAGTAACGTCCAAGCGGCCAACGGCAGACACTGGGCTGATCATAGCCTATGTTTGATCAATGTAGCCTTCTCAAATCATCACGACTTGCCTAAAATAAAATCTATAGATATAAAACAGTTCAAGCATATAACAAAGTTTAAACTTTAAACCTAAATAAATGTGTGCTGTATTTGTGCGGAGAGTTGAAGCTAAAGTGCGCTTTGCAGGATGTGGAGACGCCAGCACGATCACTTGCATTGTTTTCAGTGGAAACAACTTAAAATATGCTGTCATTTTTGCTCATAAAGGTAAGAGTAATACATCATTTGGAACTGTAAAGGGTCTACTTTTATTTGTGTACACTCACAATATCAACAAAACGTTGTGTTTGTATAAAATAAAGAAAATGCGCTTTCTGCCGTCTCGGTCTTGAACAGGAGCGCTTCACAAAAATGAACTGAAGCTGAGCGAATACATGCCTCACAGACATGACAAATATATCTATAGAAACCTTTAAATTACTGCTTAAGAAAATAAATCAAATCGAAAACAAAAACTCTTTTATTATAATCATAATCCATAAAGATGCAGTTCTCTCTAAAGGCGCGTCTAATGAGGAGATGGCGAGTCAGGATCGGCAACTTCAACTTTGCGACACTGACTCAGACAAAACTAGTTTATTAGTAAATAATTCAAATATCTCCTTACTATTTCCCCCGGACACATTCATGGTATGATGAATTTCCTGGTATGATGAATTATGTTTGCTGAGGCTTTGTGTCAAGCTTTAGCCTATTGCGTGCATTGGACAAAGAACCCGTCGTCTTTAGAAACCTTTGTGGTTCAGTGTTTGTTTTGATGTGATACAAACATGACGGAATTTAAGGTAATTTAACTAATAAAAATCATCAGTTTTTTGATAGCATAAAGAATTGTGTACATTTTTAGTATGACAAGGTTTCTGAAATTGTTATGTTTAAATATGCAGTTTGAGGTATCATCTAATAAAATACACACTAATTTGCATCCACTTTTTTCTAAAGAATGAATCTGAACATTGAATAAAGCCAGGCTCATGATTTTTGTTAGATTTTTTTTGTTGTTGTTGTTGTCATATTAGAGTTAAGGGTTTCTCCTAACTGAAATCTAGACGCAAACAGATATAGCCTTCAGAATATAAACATTGTTTTGTAGCTTCTTGTTGAAAGCTAAAAATGTTTTGAAAAATATTCCAGAAACTTTCCCATTTTTAATGTTGTGTTTTTTCTCCTCAGGATGGATAACAGCCAACGGGAAGGGTCTGACGTACCTGACCGACCCTCAGATTCACTCGCTCCTGAAGCCCAGATCCAGTAACTTCCAGCAAACCGGAATCAACAACTTCATCAAGCATCAGCACGGAGACGAGTGTAACCAGATCTGTCGCGCCGCCGGACTCCAGCAGATCACAACACAACAATATAATGTGGAGTGAATTCAATGTCAAAAACTGAATTAATTTACCTAATATAAAATGTGTTCCTATAAAATATCAGATGTTTTATTTATAGAAAATTATAGGCTATAAAAACAATGTTCATATGAGAAATGAGGAAGTGACTGTTATCAGTCACACATTATCTGACCGCAAGAACCTTTGGATGCACTGCATGCAGTTCCTGATTGTGAAATATCTGGGTCACGATCAAACAGAGTCATATGACAGTGTCATCATTAATGCTGCGGCGCGTCATGTGACTGAAACCAGATCAACTCCATTCCAGAGCTTCACAACAAACACTCCTCCGGTTACACTCTGAATGTTTTCACCCGACTGGCCGGGAAAATCACTCTTACTGTGTTATTAAGAGCATGCACGGTAAATATGCCATATAATCACAAGCTAGTATTTCATCTGGAGAATCACTGATTGAAAACGAATTAACAGCAATTTTTGTGACAGTCATGGAAATATCAGAGGACTTAAAAACTGATTTACAAACCTCTAAGTGTTACCATGTCAAGTGAAATTCATCTTTATAGCGATTTTCACATTACATATCATTTTAAAGCAGCTTTACAGAAAGTGTGTATATATATATATATATATATATATATATATATATATATATATATATATATATACAGAGCTGGGTAGACAAAAAACTGTAGAATCCATTACATTAGTTGCCAAACTACTTTTGACCTAACTTGTTTATCATGTTGACTTAAATAGGATAATGTTGTACCATATCGATATAAAAAAATTAAATAAAAAAAAATCGAATCCATTCGTTGTGACTGACAACATGAAGTGCATTAAAAATTACGTTACGTTACATTATAAAGGTTTCCCAAACGGGTTCATAGAAGAAATGCAGGGGGTTTGTGAGTTTAATGAAAAGCTAATAATTAATTAAATCATAAAAATGTAAAATAAAATAAAACATTTTTAAATTACACCAATCAAAATAAAACACTTACTACAAAAAAAAATAATAATAATACAATAATAATAATTAATTAATATTTGATTTGTTTACCTGCATGTCATGTGACCATTAACCAACATCAGAACATTCAAATGTGTTACATAATTATTAAAATATTTATTTTAAAGTCTCAGGGTTATTTTAAGTAAATATATTAGATGAAAGAGGTTTGGCTGACAAAAAAGTTTGGGAATGCCTGCATTACATGTTTAAATAATAATAATTTGTGCATTTTAATGTATTTGAAAAACAAATGCCTTCCAAAGACAAAGTAACACATAATTATATAATCTATAAAATATAATAAAATATAAGTATACAATCTAATATAAATAAAAAACTAAAAGTGCATTAATCCCAATATGTGGAATAATAAAGAAAGAACGTTGAGGATCTGTGAGGTTGTCAGAGCTCTTGAAAAGCAGGCGGTGGATTCTGGCCTGGACTGGAGCAGAGAACGAGGAAGTGCTGGAGTGTTTACTGCGCGGAGAGCAGCTGAAGGTCGCGGTGAGGTTCAGATCTGAGCTGCTGTAAACATGAAGGCTCTGCTGGGCTTGTGTTCGCTGGTTCTGCTGCTTCTGACGCTTCTGACGGGAAGATGCTCAGCACAGCTGCCGCATCGATGCCGTGAGTCTGCTCTCTCTTCTGTACAGTGTGTGTAATGTTTATTTCAAACATTTCTAAAAAAGAATACGTTTCAGCTTTAGGTAAGAATAACTGTCGGTGTTTGTTCAGACAGTGCTGAAATTCATGTATGTAAGATTTTACATTTAAATGCATTTTATTATTATTTTATTTTTTAAGGAAAGTTGTGTTTCCAGATATACAGAGCATTTTATATGCTTTAATTGAAATGAATATTGTATGATATGTACAGTTGTTACTAGCTAGTTTATACATGGAGAATACTTTATAATAATTACACAAGAATATGGAAACATGCTGAAGCATTTCAAGCACGTCTCTGGAACCGTCATGAACTTCAGTTCGTCTGTAATCTGATCTGTCGTGTAAGAAAACAATGTGCACGTGAGAGATCAGTCATTATTCAGACCACTGGGTTTCAGAAGTGTTTGAACACGTCATTTTTATTTGATTTATCACTTATTTAACCATGCACGAGAAGCCTTCCAAACACATTCAAATGATCCTCTTCTATCTAATATATTTACTTTAAGCACCCATGAGATTATAAAATATGTTAATGCTGAAGTATGACATTTGCATGTTCATGGTTCTCTGTTGTTGGTTGTAGTCACATGACATGCAGGTAAACAAATCAAATATTTCACTTTTTTTCATTATTAGCTTTTCATTAAACTGCAGTTCCTTCACAAACCCTGTTTGGGAAACTTTGACGTGATATAATGTTTAATGCACTTACCTGCATTTTGTATTCTTTGTATTTTCATGTCAATACGGTACGAAATGGTCCTATTTAAATCAATGATATAAATGTGAAAAGGTTTTTATTATATTGTGATTATATTAACTAAAATGTGTACTGTAATGGAACATGTTACTAACTACAGTTATTGTCATGTAATTTGGAAACAGTAACAGATCCGTTTGTAAGTGATCTGTGAATGGTGTGTTTCAGGAACTCCTCCGCTGCTGTCCGGCAGTATGAGCGTGGTGAGTCATGACATATTAAACATTACATGAAGACATATAAAGAAGAGCTCATAACCATCCACTCCCATGATGCATTGCAAACCGGTCTCTCCAGACTCTACTTGTGTATTTGCATTTCGGTATATTATTGTGCATAATGTAGTTATGTGCCATTGTTCAGTTTGATTGTGTCTGTATATATAATATAATGTTTCAGAGCGCTCGAGGCGGGGAGGACTGGGCGGTTGCCAAATATCGTTACGATGCTTTCGGCCAGCGGATCCGTTTATGGGAGTTTGGTCAAGTTCAGAGCAAATCGTTCCATGTGAACATGCTGTTCCTGTTTCGAGAGGTGAGGCACAAACACGATGTGGAACTAGAGTTTGACTTCTCGTGAACAAACACAAACCTCTGAAATATCAGCCTCACAGGAACAGAAACTGAGCGAGTGATGCACTCCACGTCCTCATCGGCGCGGAAAATATCACGCAAAAACATGCAGGTTCTTGCATATGAAGTTCATAGAAAAGTGTAAAAACTATGCAGAAAATATGCTGAAGTTAATGTTTGAGGACTTTGACTTGTAAATGAGTAAAATATTGATAAAGTATCTAAACAAACATTTACTAAATTCACCAGATGTTAACTGAACCAAAACTGTTTTTATGTCATCATTATTATCATTATTTATTATAATTATGGCTTTTTATGTCATAATTTGGACTTTTTCTCTCATAATTGACTGTTATAATTTCAACTTTTTAACCTTTTTATTGTCATACAGTAATTTAAGATTTTTGTCAACTGTCATATTTTTGACTTTTTATTTCATAATTATGAACTTTTATGCCATAATCCTGACTTTTTATCTCATAATTATGGCTTTAAAATCATATTTTGACTTTTTATCTCATAATTATGATTTTTTTTATGCCATGATGTTGATTTATCTCAATTTAATTTTATTGTCAGAATTTTGGATTTTTACCTCATGACCTTTTTATATCATATCATTTTATCATATTGACTATCACAACTTTGACTTTTTTTTCTTATAATTATTATTTTTATGTCATTGTTTTGACTTATGTCGTAATTGACTTTTGTCATAATTTTCACTTTTTATCTCAGAACTGACTTTTAAAATATTTTCTTATAATTATGACATAATTTGACGTGATTTTCACTTTTTATCTCATAGTTATGACTTTTTGTCATATCGACTTCTCATAATTAACGTTTTGCCATGTTTTACTTTTTATCTCATAATTATGACTTTTGTCATAATTTTGACTTATCTCATAATTGCCTGTCATAATTGTAACTTTCTATCTCATAATTATGACTTATGTCATCAGTTTGATTTATCTTAATTGACCTTTAATGTCATAATTTTGTATTTTTATCTCATAATTATGCCTTTTTATGTCAGAATTTCAATTATTTGTCTCATAATCATGACTTTTATGTCATCATTTTGACTTTTGTCATCATTTTGGCTTTTTATCTCATAATCATGACATTTATGTCTTCATTTTGACTTATCTCATATTTGACTTTTGTCATAATTTGACTTTTTATCTCATAATTGACCTAATTTCGACTTTTTAATTTAATATTTTTTTTAATGAAACTATAATTTGTCATAATTTCAATCGTCTCATAATCATGACTTTTAAAGTGCTAATTATGATTTACCAAAACATAATTTTTTTCATATGTGGCAGAAGCGGCTTCCATAGGTTCAGACATGCTGTAATTAAACGTGTTTCTAATGCTTTCTTCATTTATTTGCTCAGAGTGTGGTTTACACCATCAGCTACAGGAACCGGACGTGTCAGAAGAACCCTCTCCACGCCTCTTTCCACCCCTCACACATTCCCCGTAATGCCTCGCTGCTGTCACAGGTGGTTCTGGGAGGATCGTCGGCGCCCGGTGAAGGGCTGCTGGTCAACACCTGGACAGGAGACGTACCTCAGACTGGAGGTGAATGTCATGTGGATTTAACCATAGCTCAACAAGCTGAAGAAACTAGTAACAGAAAGAGATCTGATAAAATAATAATTGTAATATCTGTAGGATGCAGAATGATTGAAACGCTGTTTCCAGCTGAAGTGTTTTAGATGCTGATTAATGATTCATCAGTTCCCCTTTGAACTGCTGTGAGTGTCCAGTTAAGATCACTGCATATATTTAGTTAATGACCCCCCCCCCCCTCCCCTCCCCAGGTAAATATCTGGCCACAGTCACAGAGTTCGGTTGCATCCCGGTGTCGACGCTGTACTACACTGAAAAGACTGGTTGGATCGTCACGACGTAAGCCACTCTTCATATACGATAAGAAGCATAAAAATACTGACAAAAGCTAATTCTACGCGATATGTTTTTATGCATCTGTATCAGTCACTGCAGAGCTTTTCTCTGACCGTAGTAATAATTAACGGTCATAATGTTCATTTGTTCAGCTATTTTAATGCGGTGAAGGGGATCGAGGACCCGGAGCAGTTCATTCCTCCTTCGTTCTGCTCCGATGCAGAGACCGAAGACGAGGAACTCGATTTCTTCAGCGCCTTTCTCTGAGGAATCTGTGTTTAACGTGATGTAACTCTGCCACTGAAATAAACATTCGATGATGATTTTAACCGTTCTAAACCTAAACCAATGAACACTTTCAGAATGCTTTTGTTGTTACATTTTAAATGCTGTTGCTGCTCTTTGTGATTTGCACATTTAATGCATTTACAATCTAAAGCACTTTCATAAAGGGAAAATAAAATAAACTTTTTTCTAAAGTCTTTTCCTTTCTGGCTTTTTCACCAGTACATTTACATTTTAGATTGATGCATTTAGCGGACACTTTTCAGGTTCCTGTGGTTTTTTTTTTAAGACTTCTTAAGACCAAGATAAGAAAATGTAAGGAATAAACTAGGACGGCGGAGTATTGTTTTATATTAGAGAAATGTTTAAATGTACTGAAATTGAGTTAAATAGTAAACTTGAATGTTTAGCCATAAATGTGATACTTTCTCCTCGTATGCAATTTAATATTGTGGTTCTGTATAATCCGCCATCACACACACAATCCGTTTATGATGATATGAAGGATCTATTGGAAATGTTTGATAGTTCGGTTGAAACAGTATTTTATGGGGATTTTAATATAAATTGGGCAGATAAAAATGGGAAACAAAAATTAAAAACAATCATGACTAAATTCAATTATCATCAGTTAATTAAAAAAAACAACAACTAGAATTACTAGTAATAGCAGGACTGTAATAGATCTTATTTTTACAAATAGGGAAGAGCGTATCATAAAAACGTATAATCTATTGACAGGTCTATCAGACAATAATATGGTATTAACAGCAAGGAAACTAACTAAACAACGATTACAGCAGTTCAACAACCAGAGACCCAGCAGATTTAAGTTTGGGTTACCATAATCAAGAGCGAGTCAGTCTGAATTGGAAATGAACAATGCTGATTGGGGTAATATTTTACATTTAAATGAAGTAAATCAGTGTTGCACTTCTCTAACGGAAAATTTGACCAAATTTAGATATTAATTTTATTAAAAAATATAGCTCCTTGTTGATACCTCCATTAACCCATTTGGTAAATATCAATCAGAGAATGTAAGTTTCCAACAATTTGGAAAAAGGCTGTTGTCACAACAATTTACAAATCTGGAGATTCTAATATGATATCAAATTATCGTCCAGTATCAGTTTCACCGGTTATATCTAAGTTTTTAGAGAAAGTTGTGGCTGAACAATTAATACATTATTTAGAAAGTAATGAACTCCTTCATCAGCATCAGTTTGGTTTTAGACCACGGCGTTCTACAGAAACGGCTATCTGTTATTTATTAGAAAAGGCTGGATCTTCTTTGGATCAGGGGCATGTGATGGGTGCTGTTTTTATTGATTTTAAAAAAGCTTTTGACACAGTTAATCACACTGTTTTGATATCTAAACTAAGTACATTTAACTTTAGTAAGCAATCAGTTGAGTGGTTCACCTCTTACCTAAAGCAAAGGGAGCAGTGTGTAAAAACTGAGGATACAAAATCAGTGTTTATAAGGAATCAAATGGGTTCACCTCAAGGCTCAGTTTTAGGTCCATTGCTTTTTAGTTTGTTTATAAATGATTTGCCGTGTAATTGTCCAGATGTTGAATGTCGGCTCTGAGCGGATGATACAGTAATATACACATCTGCTAAATCATCAGCGAAGGTTAAGGAAAATAATCTTACTTTAAATGTCAAGAAAACTGTCTTTATGTGTTTTTCTAATAGAAAGAAAACCGAAAAAAAATAAAGATTAAGGTACTTAACGAAGAAATAGAGGAGGTAAATGAAGTTCGTTTTTTTTAGTAGTTCTAGACTCGCAACTTAAATTTGACAAACATATAAAAAGGCTGTTTAAACGGTTTTAAAATTATTCGGTATTACATTACGACTGAGGCAGCTCATCTGTTCCTGCACACAATGATTCTGTCCCGTATCTCGTATTATATTACAGTGTGGTCTCAAACTAGTGATTCTTTAATTAGAAAAATTGAAATGCTGTATAATCGGGCTCTAAAAATAGTGGATAAAAAGCCAAACCAATGGCATCACTGTCATAAGAAATGGCATATGCTTAATTTGACAAATTTTATACATTTATTATATGTGAAACTGATTTTTAAATGTTTGCATAATAAGGCACCTTCTGTTTTATGTAATTTGGTAAATAGACATGATGCAATAGGACGAACCACCAGGAGCACAGAGGTTATAAACTGTAGGATTGGGTTTGTAGAACATCACGAGGGCAAAGAGCTTTCTCTGTAAAGGGGTCACAACTTTGGAATATGTTGCCAAATTAATTTAAAGGGATACATGATATAAAGTCTTTTACATTGATGGTTAAACGCTGGCTTCAAATAAATCAGACCTGTACGCATATTTGAATTTTCATATGGTTCCTTAGTTATTAATATTGGAAGAGTCTATAAAACTCGGGTATGTTGCTGTCTTGTATTCTGTTTGTAATGTATGAATATATTGTATGATGGATTTGTTATGTTAGTTTTCAAGTTTTCGTTCCCCATTCACAGATCCTTGTTTTAAGCATGGACTCATTTTTGTTTAATTTCCCAGAAAACAAATCTAAATAATTTAATTTAGCTTCTCCGGTAAATCTATGTTGAAGTTTAGATTTAAAGGTTTGTATTGTAAAACAAGACAAAAATACTGTGAAAGACATTTGATTTTTGCATGCAGGCAGGATTTAATGCCATGACTTTATGAATTTAAGCATATGACTATGCATTTAAGGCCTTATTTTGTGGAAAGGAGAAATAAGACGTTTTTTTTTATACTCAGAAACCTTGTACAATATTTTTGTTAAAGTTAAATATTGAGTGGATAAAAAAAAAATTAAAAATTCAAGCACAAAAAAATTTTTTTTCTCCAACTTTATTGCAATTGTTTCCATTGAGAAACATGTCAAATGCATAAACTATTAAAACACTGAACCAACCTCCCAAGAGAATAAAAGCAAATCAACCAGAGAGAAGATCAGAAGAGTCACAAAACATTTGCAAAAGGTGTTAAATACAGGAAACAGTGACTGAAAACACACTTGTGCTTCTGACTTGCATAAATCATGAGTGTTGTTCAAACGATTTGCCTCTTGATTGATTGATTGGTCCTTTGATTCTAATGAAGCGCTAATATATGAGTGAGTTACTGGTGCAAACCTACAATTATCATCCAGACCTACTGATCTCTTAGTGCTTTCCTACAGCGGTGCGTTTCATGTGAGCTTCGCTACAGCGTTAGTACAGTTACCCATTTAACCTCCTTCACCAAAGGGTTACTCATAAAATGACAAGAAACAAACCTTGATGCCTCCTCATATGAAATGTGAAACCAAACGACTGGACTAAATAGAAAACCAAAGCATGGAAGCAAAGACATCCATGAACCGTTTAAAGTATTGCAAGCATTATGGCATTACGTTAACAGAGTTCAGATAATTGAAAGTTAAAGGTGTTTGAGCGCACAGATTCAGCTTTGAGTAAGTCTTCCTCTGGTGAAGGAATAATTCAACAAACAAAGAAAATCCATTGGCTGCGAGTGTTTCCAGTGAAAAACAAAAGCAGAACTTTATAACGTCTCCTTTTGAGTTCCTCTGAAACATAAGAAGTGCTTTTCTGCATGGAAAAATAAAATAAAAAAACGACTTTTTCTTTTACAATTCAAGACTTTATTTCATGCAATTCTTTTGCAATTTTGACTTTATATAATTCTGAGAATAAACTTGCAAAAAAAATTGCAAGATCTCGCAATTCTATTTTTTCGTTTCCACCATGAAATAAAAACTTTTTTTCTCACAACTGAAAAATTTATATTTCCTAATTCTGAATTAATATCTTGAAATTCTGACTTTCATTCTCAGAATTGACAGAAAAAAAAAGAGATATAAACTTACTTTCTCACAATTTAAAAAAAATAAATAAATTACTTTTTTCCTCACAATTGCAAGTTTATATCTAACAATTCTAAGATTTTGTCGCAATTTTAACTTAGAATTGAGATATAAACTCAAAATTACGATAAAAAAAGTCAGAACTGCGGTATAACTGATTCTGTTTTTTTTTTTTTTTTTTTCACCACAAAAATTCAACTAATTTTCTGACAATTCTGATTTTTTGGCTCAGAATTGGTTCTGAATTTTTATCTTGCAATTACATGTCAGAATTGTGAGATAAAAGTCGCATATTATTTTACTTTTTTGTCCCATGTCAGAAAGATGAAGGCTGTGTTTAGGCGCTGGAGGATCAGAAGACGAGCAGCTGCTGGACTGTAATGCGTCTTTGGCGCCGGATGTTTCCTGAGAGCGTGGGATTGTGGGAGGAAGCGTGTTTACGTCATGAGCAGGCGATGCACGCGCTGCATTTGCTGCTGCGACAGGACGAGGCAGTGCGTCTGCTCCGCGCCGCGAGCGCAGGGAATCATCACCTTCCCCACCAGCACCGAGCCGCTCTGCTGCTCCGCTTTGGCCTGAGACACACACGTCTGCACGTTACTCCTGAACACACTCACGGAGCTACAGACAGTGTGTGTTTGTGCGCTCTTACCTTGACGAAAGACGCAGAGGGGAACGAGGCGAAGTCTGACGACACACGAGCTCCAGGCTGCTGCGACACGACGTGCTGCGACACTTCAGCCTGAGACGAACACACACCGTCAAACACCATCAGAACACACACCGTCAACACCATCAGAACACACACCGTCACACACCATCAGAACACACACCGTCAACACCATCAGAACACACACCGTCACACACCATCAGAACACACACCGTCACACACCATCAGAACACACACCGTCACACACCATCAGAACACACATCGTCACACACCATCAGAACACACTGCACGTCACACACCATCAGAACACACACCGTCACACACCATCAGAACACACACCGTCACACACCATCAGAACACACACCGTCACACACCATCAGAACACACTGCACGTCACACACCATCAGAACACACTGCACGTCACACACCATCAGAACAACACACCGTCACACACCATCAGAACACACTGCACGTCACACACCATCAGAACACACACCTTCACACACCATCAGAACACACACCGTCACACCATCAGAACACCACCGTCACACACCATCAGAACACACACCGTCACACACCATCAGAACACACACCGTCACACACCATCAGAACACACACCGTCACACACCATCAGAACACACTGCACGTCACACACCATCAGAACACACACCGTCACACACCATCAGAACACACTGCACGTCACACCGTCACACACCATCAGAACACACTGCACGTCACACACCATCAGAACACACTGCACGTCACACACCATCAGAACACACACCGTCAACACCATCAGAACACACACCGTCACACACCATCAGAACACACTGCACGTCACACACCATCAGAACACACACCGTCAACACCATCAGAACACACTGCACGTCACACACCATCAGAACACACACCGTCACACACCATCAGAACACACTGCACGTCACACACCATCAGAACACACTGCACGTCACACACCATCAGAACACACACCGTCAACACCATCAGAACACACACCGTCACACACCATCAGAACACACTGCACGTCACACACCATCAGAACACACACCGTCAACACCATCAGAACACACACCGTCACACACCATCAGAACACACACCGTCACACACCATCAGAACACACACCGTCAACACCATCAGAACACACACCGTCACACACCATCAGAACACACACCGTCAACACCATCAGAACACACACCATCAGAACACACACCGTCACACACCATCAGAACACACACCGTCACACACCATCAGAACACACTGCACGTCACACACCATCAGAACACACACCTTCACACACCATCAGAACACACACCGTCAACACCATCAGAACACACACCGTCACACACCATCAGAACACACACCGTCACACACCATCAGAACACACACCATCAGAACACACACCGTCACACACCATCAGAACACACACCGTCACACACCATCAGAACACACTGCACGTCACACACCATCAGAACACACACCGTCACACACCATCAGAACACACTGCACGTCACACACCGTCACACACCATCAGAACACACTGCACGTCACACACCATCAGAACACACTGCACGTCACACACCATCAGAACACACACCGTCAACACCATCAGAACACACACCGTCACACACCATCAGAACACACTGCACGTCACACACCATCAGAACACACACCGTCAACACCATCAGAACACACTGCACGTCACACACCATCAGAACACACACCGTCAACACCATCAGAACACACTGCACGTCACACACCATCAGAACACACACCGTCACACACCATCAGAACACACTGCACGTCACACACCATCAGAACACACTGCACGTCACACACCATCAGAACACACACCGTCAACACCATCAGAACACACACCGTCACACACCATCAGAACACACTGCACGTCACACACCATCAGAACACACACCGTCACGCACCATCAGAACACACTGCACGTCACACACCATCAGAACACACACCATCAGAACACACTGCACGTCACACACCATCAGAACACACACCGTCACACACCATCAGAACACACACCGTCACACACCATCAGAACACACACCGTCACACACCACCAGAACACACTGCACGTCACACACCATCAGAACACACACCATCACACACCATCAGAACACACACCGTCACACACCATCAGAACACACTGCACGTCACACACCGTCACACACCATCAGAACACACACCGTCACACACCATCAGAACACACTGCACGTCACACACCATCAGAACACACACCGTCACACACCATCAGAACACACTGCACGTCACACACCATCAGAACACACTGCATGTCACATACCATCAGAACACACACCGTCACACACCATCAGAACACACTGCACGTCACACACCATCAGAACACACACCGTCACACACCATCAGAACACACTGCACGTCACACACCATCAGAACACACACCGTCACACACCATCAGAACACACACCGTCAACACCATCAGAACACACACCGTCACACACCATCGGAACACACATCGTCACACACCATCAGAACACACACCGTCAACACCATCAGAACACACTGCACGTCACACACCATCAGAACACACACTGTCACACACCATCAGAACACACTGCACGTCACACACCATCAGAACACACACCGTCACACACCATCATAACACACTGCATGTCACACACCATCAGAACACACACCGTCACACACCATCAGAACACACACCGTCAACACCATCAGAACACACTGTACGTCACACACCATCAGAACACACACCGTCAACACCATCAGAACACACACCGTCAACACCATCAGAACACACACCGTCACACACCATCAGAACACACACCGTCAAAACCATCAGAACACACTGTACGTCACACACCATCAGAGCACACACCATCGGAACACACACCGTCACACACCAAAGGAACACACACCGTCACACACCATCAGAACACACACCGTCAACACCATCAGAACTCACTGCATGTCACACACCATCAGAACACACACCGTCACACACCATAGGAACACACATCGTCAACACCATCAGAACTCACTGCACGTCACACACCATCAGAACATGCTGCACGTCACACACCATCAGAACACACACCATCGGAACACACTGTCACACACCATCAGAACACACACCGTCACACACCATCGGAACACACATCGTCACACACCATCAGAACACACACCGTCAACACCATCAGAACTCGCTGCACGTCACACACCATCAGAACATGCTGCACGTCACACACCATCAGAACACACACCATCGGAACACACTGTCACACACCATCAGAACACACACCATCGGAACACACTGTCACACACCATCGGAACACACTGTCACACACCATCAGAACACACACCGTCACACACCATCGGAACACACACCGTCACACACCATCAGAACACACACCGTCACACACCATCGGAACACACACCGTCAAACACCATCGGAACACACATCGTCACACACCATCAGAACACACACTGTCACACACCATCGGAACACACACCGTCACACACCATCGGAACACACATCGTCACACACCATGAGAACACACACCGTCAACACCATCAGAACTCACTGCACGTCACACACCATCAGAACATGCTGCACGTCACACACCATCAGAACACACACCATCGGAACACACTGTCACACACCATCGGAACACACTGTCACACACCATCAGAACACACACCGTCAACACCATCAGAACTCACTGCACGTCACACACCATCAGAACATGCTGCACGTCACACACCATCAGAACACACACCATCGGAACACACTGTCACACACCATCAGAACACACACCATCGGAACACACTGTCACACACCATCAGAACACACACCGTCAACACCATCAGAACACACACCGTCAACACCATCAGAACACACACCGTCACACACCATCGGAACACACACCGTCAAACACCATCGGAACACACACCGTCACACACCATCAGAACACACACCGTCACACACCATCGGAACACACACCGTCACACACTGTCACACACCATCGGAACACACATCGTCACACACCATCAGAACACACACCGTCAACACCATCAGAACTCACTGCACGTCACACACCATCAGAACATGCTGCACGTCACACACCTTCAGAACACACACCATCGGAACACACTGTCACACACCATCGGAACACACACTGTCACACACCATCGGAACACACACCGTCAAACCATCAGAACACACACCGTCACACACCATCAGAACACACTGTACGTCACACACCATCAGAACACACACCGTCACACACCATCAGAACACACACCGTCACACACCATCGGAACACACACCGTCACACACCATCAGAACACACACCGTCACACACCATCGGAACACACACCCCGTCAAACCATCGGAACACACACCGTCACACACCATCAGAACACACTGTACGTCACACACCATCAGAACACACTGTACGTCACACACCATCAGAACACACTGTACGTCACACACCATCAGAACACACTGTACGTCACACACCATCAGAACACACTGTACGTCACACACCATCGGAACACACACCGTCACACACCATCAGAACACACACCGTCACACACCATCGGAACACACACCGTCACACACCATCGGAACACACACCGTCACACACCATCGGAACACACACCGTCAAACTATCGGAACACACACCGTCACACACCATCAGAACACACTGTACGTCACACACCATCAGAACACACTGTACGTCACACCGACCTTCAGTTTATCCAGCGTGTCGCTCAGAGACTTCAGTCTGGCCGTCTGCTCCAGCAGCTGAGCGCTCGCACTCGCTGCAAACACAGATTTTACACATTCATATATTTCTACACATACATCAACTGCTGCTCAGTTGAACATTTTCTTCTCACTAAAAAAAACTTTACTTTTAAGATTTTTTTTTTAACAGAAAAGTTTTTAAAGAAAGAAAATACAACAAAATATGGCAGCACTTTTCCGCCACACAAGAAAGAAATTCATGCCTTAAAGTCTAAATTATGACATAAGTCATTATTACAAGATAAAAAGTCGAAATATGACCTGTGCTGGCAAACTGAGTCACAATGAGCACATTTTTAAAAAATGAGTTAATTTTACATTCACTATTAAAAAACCTTGAAAATGATGTATGATTTCTCTCAGAAAACTTACAAATAAAGATACTTTTAGATGTTTAATTACTATTTGGAGCATTGGGCTAGCTAGATAAGGGCTTAATGAACTCATTTTTGTGAAAACCTCAAACCTGACATTTTTTACTTGTTTTGCCTGTAGCTTAAAATTAGCCCGTACGCATACACACTCATTTTGCCAGCACGGGTCACAAATCAAGACTTACTAAGTGGAAATTATGACAAAGTCAAATATGAGATAAAAGTTTTTCTCCATTCTGTCACCGATGGAGTTTTGGTTCCTCTGGCTTGCTCAGTCGGGGACACTTCATTCCCAGTGACATCGTCTACATGATCGCACAGATACTGTTAGAACTGAACTGAGCTGAGCGATAACGTCGCTGAATCCACGATGAATTGCCTTTAACTGGAAACTGAGTGTTTAATCTTGTCATTTTACATTATTGACACACCATTTTCCTATTTGATATTGTAAATCTGCTTTGACACAATCTGTATTGTTAAAAGCGCTATATAAATAAAGGTAAAAAAAAAAAAAATACATAAAAAGTTGAAATTGTGACTTTAAAAGTATCATAATTTGACTTTTTAGGGCATGAATTTTTTTCTTACATGACGGAAATGGGCTTCCATAAAATATTTTTTGAAGAGAAAGAAGTAATCTTTTTGAGAAAATATTTTTCTTGTTTGTTTTTTTATTATTAATATATTATTCCAATCATAATAAAAAAACAACAACGGCACAAGAGCTATGAAACAGTGTTTCTGGTGGCTTCCGTTCAGCGGTTAGCTGAGTCGGGACTGATTTTCTGAGTTTCTGCAGGTGATGATGCAGAGGTGGCTCACCTGTGGTTTTTTCCGCTGATGTCGACGACTCTCAGGCCGGCGCTCATCTTTAGCAGGTTGTTGAGCAGCAGGTCAGTTCGACGGTACAGAGATCCGGCTGGAGCCTCCTTCATCACCTCAGTCATGTTCGCTGGCTGCAGCGGTGGCAGAGACGACAGCTGCGCTCGCATCTTCTCAGCCTGTCGGGGTCAGAGGTCACAGAGTGTGAGAGTGTGTGTGAGTGAGAGTGAGTGTGAGTGTATCAGCTCGTACGGACCTTCAGTCTGTAGTTTTCACTCTTCAGCTGCTTGATGGCCAGTCGCTGCACGTCGATCTGCTGTTTGAGGAGAGGAGAGTCCACCACCTGAAGCACACCTGAGACGCCGCTCACGCCTGCCGCCATTCCTCCTGAACACACATATTTCAATTTACTTCAAGTTTTAGTAATTTAGAAGATATATATATTTTATAGCCGATATCGGCCGATGCCGAAACAGATGTATTTCCTTTTAACTGGAAACAACACCAAATTTCTCCTGTGCGAAAATTATAAACAAATTATTTTTTTAACTAAAAAAAAAAACTTATTTGTTAGAATTAAATAAACAATAATGAAGTTATTTTATAATGACAGTACATTGAAAGCTTTGAAAATAATTATAAATAAACTAATATA
>CM056136.1:44765232-44950232 GCA_029620275.1 Acrossocheilus wenchowensis
GCAGCAGATCGATGAGGAAGTCCAGCGATCGCTCGTGAACGCTCATCTCCGAGTACAGCGTGCCCATGCGCTTGTACACCTCCACATCACACTGACTCAGAGCTCTGAGACAAACACACACGCATTACTACAACACCACACACATTCCTCGAGAGATTTGTTCAGAAGTTTGAGATATTTCATGTTTTCAAGGAGGTGCTCATTAAGGCTGTGTTTATTTGATCAAAAATACAGAATATTTTTGCAATTTAAAGTAACAGCTTTCTATTTTAATATACTTTAAAATATTTAAATAAATATAATGTATTTCTGTGATGCGCAGCTGTATTTTCAGCATCATTACTGCAGTCTTCAGCATCACATGATCTTCAGAAATCATAATAATATACTGATTTATTATCAGTGCATGAAACTGTTGTGCGGCTTCATATTTGTGTAATAATATTTTTCAGGATTCTCTGATAAATGAAAAGTTAAAAAGAACGGTGTTTATTCAAAATTGAAATGTTGCGTTACCATATATACTACTTTCTACCTTTCTTTTTTATTTTATTCAGGAGGGATGTGTTAAATGGATAAAAAGTGATAGTAAAGACTTGTATTGTCAGAAATGACTTCTACTTTGAATAAATGCTGTTCTTTTTAACTATTTATTCATCACAGAATCAAAGAAAGGTTATAAAAAAATATTGGTAACACTTTATTTTAAAGTGTTCTTGTAACACATGTACTTAGTATTATAATAACAATTAATTATACATAATTACATGCACGTAACCCTGAGCCAGACACTAATCCTAACCATATGGTAAGAACATGCAGTTAATTAACTTTACTCAGTACTTAAATGTATAATTACACTGTAACAAGGACACCTTAAAATAAAGTGTAACCAAAATATTAAGCAGCAAAATGATTTCTGAAGATCATGTGACGCTGAAGACTGGAGTAATGATGCTGAAAATACAGCTTTGCTTCACAGGAATAAATTATATTTTACAGTATATTAAGATTGCAATAATACTTCACAACACTGCAGTTGTTTTGGTGTGTATTTTTGATCAAATAAATGGCTCTTTGATGAGCTGATCCCACACTCCAGATCAGCGCTGTAAGAAGCAGGCTGCAGAGAGCAGGAGTAATGATGCACACGTACAGCTCGTATTTGTGCAGCGTGGCCTGCAGCAGCGTCAGGGAATACACCAGACCAGACGCGAAGCTCAGCTGCTCTCCGGCGGCTCCTCGCAGTCCAGCGCGCTCCGGAGAGCCTCCGCTCAGATCGAACTTCTCCTGCGCCTGCTTGCTGATCAGCTCCGCCTGCGACAGCATCACACACCGTCACTGCGGAAACTAGCCAGCCATTCTTCAGACTTACCACGTCCACAGCTCATCATTTACTAACGCAGAGGAGGCCTGATGCACGCATTTACATCAACAGCAAATCCATGATCTTCTTTTAAAAGTCATCAGAAATGAGGTCACTGTATATTTGCTTAATACATGCGTTTACTTTCTTTACACAAAGGTGGTGCAAAAGCCATATTTTGTTGATTCTTGTGTGGAACTCTACTCATGGAATACAATTTATATATTATATTATATTATATTGTATGCACATTTATGTTTGCATATATTAACATATACACATTTTTTCCTTTTTATTTTCAGGCACTTTTCCAGATATTTCAGGGCTAAATTCAAGCACTTTAAACATTTTAAGGAGCTTGTGGTATTTTTCTGCCAATCTGCATTATTATTATTATTTTTTTTTTTTTTTACAGTATATACAGTTATTCATATTTTGAATTAGTTTTTATTTGTATATTTTCAGTTTATTTTTAATATATTTCCCTTATTTTTTAGTAATTTTGCTGTGTGCTTTTGTCATTATTATTATTATTTTTTTAAATATTACTATTTAGGTGTGATTTATTTTTATTTCCATTTTAGCTTAGTAATTAGTAGTAATTTTAGTGCATATTTTAGTATTTGTGACCCTGGACCACAAAACCAGTCGTAAGGGTTTATACATTCTGATACATTAAGAATTTATACATCATCTGAAAGCTGAATAAATAATATTTCCATTGATGTATGGTTTGTTGGACAATATTTGTCTGAGATACAACTATTTGAAAATCTGGAATCTGAGGGAGCAAAAAAATCTACATATTGAGAAAATCACCTTTAAAGTTGTTCAAATGAAGTTCTTAGCAATGCATATTACTAATCAAAAATGAAGTTTTGATATATTTACGGTAGGAAATTTACTAAATATCTTCATGGAACATGATCTTTACTTAATATCCTAATGATTTTTGGCATAAAAGAAAAATGTATAATTGTGACCCATACAATGTGTTGTTGACTAATGCTGCAGATATACTCCAGCGACTTAAGACTGCTTTTGTGCTCCAGGATCACATTTAGGTTTAATTCATGTTTATTTCAGTTTTAGTTTTTCTTCAGGTCAAATTTATATTTATTTCCAGCTATAAATTTTAGTACATATTTAAATATTACTATTTAGGTTTAATTTATTTGATTTCCATGTTAGTTGCTCTGCAAGCAGTAAAACAGCATCAGACTCTTAAGTGTGTGACAGAAACCTTGCAGATGAGTCTGGGGATGAGCAGCAGCACGAGGATGCAGTCGTGGTCTCCTCCGTGTCTCAGGAAGGACTCGGGCATGAAGGACGTCAGCAGAGACACCTGACGGTTCGCTTGATTCACCTCCATCTTGCGGAGCTCCATCTCGATAGCCTGCGCGCGCACACACACACACACACACACACACACACACACAGCTGTAGCGCTCGTTCTCAGTGTGTTTCGAGGCTCGGCTGAAATGACGGCTGACCGTACCTTGGCGTAAGCTTTGGTCTCAGCAAACTTGATCTTGAAGTCAAAGAGTTCTGTGGTGGGCTGCTGCAGCTGCTCGGCCGAGCTGCTCTGCTGATTGGTCAGCTCTCGGTTCACTTCCTGTTCACGCAGCAGAGAAAACATCAGCTTTACAAAGGTGGCATACAGAAAGGTTTAAAGAAAAATGGAAGAATGAGGGATGCACAGAAATGTAGAACATCTAATTTGAAGCAGCACCAGAATGGATCCAGGTTTAGTCATATTTCATGTGACCACTGGCAGCAGGATCACCATTTATGAGACATTGCCATGATTACTTATATATATATATATATTATACACACACAGTTGTCTTTTTATTCTTTAAAAATGATCTACATTTGAATGGAAAATACTTTACAAAAATGTAATTATTTAAACTCAATCAGTAATCGTAAACTCGAGTTAGTGATCACTTTAACAAACAAATTAGAATTATTGTGTTCTGCAGATCATACAGTAAAAACAATCACTTTGAAATAGAATTGAAGTCACCTTTACTTTTTATAATATGTAACATTGTTTTAAAATCAATATTATATTGATTAACACTGACATTTGCATAATCAATATTTTTCACGTACAGAAAATATTAAATAAAATATAATTTTTAAAATAATTTAAACAACAATATTTAAGAAACGAATCACTTGAGCTAAAAGATAAAAGGTTTTATTGTGATCACTTTATATTAATCACAAATTATAAAATTAGATTATAAGGTTATTCCTAGTTTGGGTTTTCAGCTCAGTTGGTCCAAATTGTTTGTTTTTTGGCTGAGAATCATAATTTCTGAGCATCACTAGAAAGAACATATGGAAGCTAATTTCCGCCACTGAATAATAATAAAAAATAAATAAATAAAGGTAATTGCTACTTTTTAAATCTCATAATTCTGACTTTTTTCTCAGAATTGAAGAATCAGAATCAGAATTACGAGATATAAACTTAATTCTGACTTCATAACATGCAATTACAAGATAATTGTGAGATATAAACTCTCAATTCTGAGAACATACTGGTCTTATCTACCCCTCACTGCACTTTATAACTTGCAAGTTTACATCTCACAATTCTGAGAAAAAAAAATCTGAATTGCAAGAGTAGTAGTATATATTTATTTAAAGCCATGTCAGCATCTTAAGCTATTTTCATGGCAAAATCTATTTTAAAAAGTATAAAAAATACAATAAAAACCAGCAAACAAACAAACAAGTTCTATTACACAACATTTGTTACATTAACATAAGATAAAAATTCTAAACTTTTTCTGGCAAAATTATACTAAACTCTTCAAGTGAGTTCACTTCATAAAAGAGTTTTCTACATGCATTAAAAGCTGGACAGTCCAAGGATTGCAAGAAAAATGTCCGAAATGCAAGTTTATATTCTGCTATTTTGACTTTATAACTCGTAATTGCGAGTTTATATTTCACAATCATGAGGAAAAAAAAAAAAGTCAGAAAGGGCATATGTAAACTCACAATTGCAAGAAAAAAGTCAGAATTGTGAAATAAAAAAATGCAATTACATTTTTTTTTTTTTTTTTTTTAATTCAGTGGCAGAAATGGGCTTCCATGAGAACCCAAACAGATGTATTCAAGTTAAATCTGTCTGCATGCATGTTATTTAGCTGCTCCTGAACAAACATCTGCGTCTCACCTGCAGGTGCGTGGTGAGCTCTCTGTATTTGCTGATGGTCTGCTGATAGTCAGCCACCGTCTCCTGCGCCGCCTCCACTCTCTTCTGAGCCTCTCGAACCCGAGCGCCGGCCAGATCCAGCTGCTCGCGCAACTCCAGCTCCGTCTCGCGCGAGTTCTCCTGCAGCTCGTCGTTCATCTCGTTAATCGCTTCCTGAGCGACACATCACGTTCACAATCTGAGCTCGCCCACCATAATTCAGGCCCAAAGACTTTACAGTGCACCATAATTAACTCTGCCTGCTTTCGTGTTGAAAGCGCAGCTACGATGATTAAAATGCTGAACGTGAACGAGCGTCTCACCAGGTCACTGACGGTCTCTCTGAGTTCCCGCACTTTCTCTTCCAGGTCTAAGTTTCTCTCCGTCAGTGTCTCCACCATCTCCTCAGCTCCTAAAGCCGCGTCCACCTGAAAACACACACAATATATCATACTGTTCATACAAAACAAAACCCGAGCTTTGAAATTCTATCAATTTTATCACCAAATTCAATCAATGAACGATGTTTTTGTGGCTCTTTAATGTGTGGCAACAGATTACTGCAATAAAGCGATCATCTTTTCCTCTTTACTACTAGTTACAGCACCAAACAAACATCAGAAGAAACAGAACAACTCACTGTAATCTATCAATCATTGATTTAACCACAGAAAGACATGATTATAACACCTTAAGGTCAGTAACGTAACATCACATTTACATTTAATGACCATAAAATTGAAATTTTTATAATAAATTTGTATCATATAATACATTTTTATCATAAAACAATTTACAAATTTGTTTACAAATCACTTCAATGTTAGTAATGTGTGATCCTGGACCACAAAACCAGTCAAAAACTCTAAATTGACTAAAATTGAGATGTATACTTCTTAAAGCTGAATAAATCATCTTTCCATTGATGTATGGTTTGTTGGACAATATTTGTCTGAGATACAACTATTTGAAAATCTAGAATCTGAGGGAGCAAAAAAATCTAAATATTGAGAAAATCACCTTTAAAGTTGTCCAAATGTAGATCTTAGCAATGCATATTACTAATCAAAAGTTAAGTTTTGATATATTTACAGTAGGAAATTTACTAAATATCTTCATGGAACATGATCTTTACTTAATATCCTAATGATTTTTGGCATAAAAGAAAAATGTATAATTTTGACCCATACAATGTATTGTTGGCTATTGCTACAGATATACCTGTGCTGCTTATGACTGCTTTTGTGCTGCAGGCTCACACATTAGTAATGTACCAACTGACGGCTTATTGTATTGCTTCAGTAGTGAGACCTTTATTCCTTGAAAAAAATTGACATGCATGTACCCGATTGCCTATATATTCAAATGAATCGAGAAATTATGAATGAAATCCTACTGAATCGCAAGCTTGTGTATCAAATCATGGAATATGTCTCAATGCCCAGCTCTACTCGTGTGATGCTGAACACGTGTTTCTCAAACTAACCTGCTCCTTGAGCTCGTCTATCGTGGCTTCAGCCTGCTTCATCTCCTCCTGCAGCTTCTCCTTCTGCGCTCTCAGAGTCTCCAGCTCAGAGTTCTTCTTCTCCATCTGTTTCTGGAGCTTCACGTGCTCCTGCTTCTCCGACGACGACAGATCCCTCATCCTGATCATACACACACACACACACACACACACACACAGGTGAAGGTGCTGAGCACATCTCAGGAACACGCAGGAGAACACAGACGTAGGGCTGGGTGATAAATCGATAACGACAATTATTGCGATATAATTTTGAAACAGTGCTGTGAGATCCAGTGTGAAGCGCTTGAATTCAGCGAACAACAAATGACTCGCTGATTTTAAAAGCCAGATGAAAGCAGGAAAAGCACTGCACACAACGAAACAGTCAGGTTTTTCAATCTACAAATCGCCATCATGTATCATGGATTTACCGTAGTAACGCTAACTGCACCCATGGCATTGTGGCAGAAATGTGGGTATTTGATTAAAATGTTAATATATTATTAATATAGACATGAATTAAATATATTAAAGGAGTAACGGAATATAATTACAGTATTTTGATTAAGATATATCATGTGTGCATTTATACTAAATGTCTATAGACTACTGTTTTTCATACAGATACCTAAAAACCATATAGTTATATTTGTATCATGGTATTGAGGTGTTATATGTGGTTTTAACTGTAAAGTTAACTATGGAAGACCAATGATTCATTAAAAAAAAAAATTCAATAAAAATAAAAACTTAATTTCACCATATATTAATGAGGTTGCTACAATTCTTACAAATCTGACTGATTTTGATAATGAAAAAACGCATCTGCATCCTAACAAGCTACTACTACTAGTAAATGTGTATTTCTAAGAGACAAAAAGTATTATTATTATTAATATCATCAAGCAACACAAACCTGTTTCTTGATTTGAAACAATATCACACATTAGAACATGCAGAAACTAAGAAATAGTTTTTTTTGTTTTTTTTTTCCTGTTAAGATATTTCTTTTGTTAACAGTCTGGTTTCAATAACTTTCACTTTGGAGCAAAAATCTGGCTGTAAACTTCAAATAAATTAAGATTTGACCAGATGTCGCGTTAACCGAAAATTTTATGTCATATATTTAATTTTTTATTTTTTTTTTTAAATCAGTGACGGAAACATCTGAAGGCTGTCCTTCATTTTGACAGATCACACTGAGGGTGAGCTATTGTAATTTATAACTGTAGTTTCCACCCCTGACCAGTTGGTGGCAGCAGAACACGGGATCATCAGCTCCAGATCAAAAATAAAACCGTCACCAGTCTTTTGCTGTGTTTGATCACGCACACGTGAGTACACACTAGTAACGCAAAAGAGACGATCAGTTCACTGCGCTGCCGCTTCGCTTGATCTGAAGTGTCTACTGCGATCTATCACGCCACATTAAACAGAACAAAATGGTATTTATTGCTTGAATTTCCTCAAAAAAAAATTAAATAAATAAAAATAATAAAAAAGGACAGAATTTGAAATCTGAGACTTTGTTTCAAAACCATTATGATTTACTGGATGAGAGCCGCACTTTATGTACGGTTCATTTATCAACTGAAAACAAAATCGATTGTGATTTAAGAATTGATATTCTTGATATACTGCTAGAGAATTTTTTATTTTTTTTTACCCAGCCCTAGAGTATTTAGTTGTTTTTAGTGGCCTCTGCTGTCACCGCGGTGTGTGAAACAGTCTCTGTTTTCATCATAAATAAATAAACGCATAAGCCTATATTCTCACCCTGTAGTTCATTATTAAAAATGAAAATGTGAACAAAAACACAAGCAATTAAATGTGTTTTTATAATGAAAACATGAAAATTAAAATGGCAGGTAATAATTGGTAATTAATCGCATCCAAAATAAAGGTTTTTGTTTACATAATATATGTGAGTGTACTGTCTATATTTATTATGTATATATAAAAGACACATACATGCATGTATATTTAAGAATATAAATATATACACTTAAATATTTTAAAAACATATACTGTATGTGTGAGTATTTTTATATACATAATACATAAACAGTACACACACACATATATTATGCAAACAAAAACTTTTATCTTTGATGTGATTAATCGCGATTAATCGTTTGACAGCACTAGTAATAATAGATTATGACAGAATTTTTACGACTGAAGTCTAACGCCACCTCTGGATTTGACGTTTATGGTGATAATAACCGATATGGAGTGATATGATCAAATGACGGTGATGAGCCGTACTCAGGCTGTTTTACCTGACCAGAGCCTCCTTCAGACGGCCGTTCTGCTCCTCCAGCTGCTTGACGTGGTAGCTGGACGCTGCTCCGTCCGAGCCCTTCTCCTCGATCTCGTGCTTGAGGATCTCCAGGTCCATGGTCAGCTCCTCCACCTTCTCCTTCAGAGCCTCCACCTCCAGCTGCAGCGACTCGGCCCGCTCCTCCGCCATCTCTTTGTCCAGCGTGGCCATCTCGATGGCGTCTGCTGTGTCGGCCATCTCCTCCATGTATCGGTCTTTGGCCTCCAGAGCCTCGCGCGCCTCCTGTGCTCGGAGACAGAGGAGCTCAGGGTTTGATCGGGTGAGTTTAGCTTCAAACAACTGAATTCCCACATTCACATGATACATGATGTTTGTACTCAGCTACACCACAGGCTACTGAAAAATGAGCTGATTAATACCAAAGCTATTAATGAGGGCAATATCTATTTAATTATCACTCTTGCACTTGAGGCTAAACTGAACAGTAAAGCAGCTCTTTGAGATAATCTCTCTCTCCATTAAATCCGTTTTTATTTATTTCCACATGTTTTATTTCCATTTTTTCCAGTTTTAATTTTTCTAGATCCGGTTTTAATGGTTAAATTAAATTTTAGCAATCCAACACATCTAATTAACTGAAATCATGAACCCTTTTAACCATTAGCAAAACCAGTTTATTAAAAGGTAAAAAAAAAAAAAAAAAAAAAAAAAGGGCCCTATGTAATCAGTTTTATTTTCTCAGAATTCTGCATTTTCCAATGTAAATTTTCTGGATTCCATTTCAATTGTTAAACTGTTTTAATAATTAAAAAGTATGCCTAATTAAGTATAAAATTTAGCCACAGTTATTAAAAGTTCATCAACAATTACATTTTTAAGGCCCAATGAAATGTTTTAAATTAAATTTTAGTAATCAAAAAGGATGTTTAAATAACTGATAACACCAATTTATTAAAAGCCCAACAAAAATGACCTTTTCAGGGTCCTATGAAGTCAGTATTATTTTTTGCCAAAATCCATTTTATTTTTTTCCAAATAGATTTAGTTCAGAACTTCATTTTAATGGTTAAATTAAATTTTAGTAATCAAAAAAGCATGTCTAATAAATAGAAACTTAAAAAAATTTAAAGACTTAAGTCTAACAAAAATTAAATTTTTTTAGGGCCCAATGCAATCAGTTTCATGTTTTCCTAAATTCACTTTTTCTGGACCCTGTTTTAATGCTTAAATTAAATGTCATGTCTAATTAATTAAAATTACAAAAACTATACAATTTAATGATTGATTAAAAGTTGAACAAAAATGACATTTTAGGGCTCTATTAAATACATTTTGTTCTTTCCAAATGATTTTCCTGGATTCTGTTTCTATGTTTTAGTTACATCTTAACTGAATTCATAAGACTTTAACTTACAAAGCTATTAACTATGACTATATGACTTTTTTGTTGTTGTTGTTGTCCAGAATTGGTTAAATTATGTGCCATTCTGCGTTAGACTCTGATTCTCTCTGTGACTGTTGTGAGTGTGTTGTGTCTCCAGCACCTTCTTGGCCTCTTTGAGCTGCTTCTGCAGCTCGTTCTGCTGCTCCTGCATCTTGTTCTTCCACTCCTGCAGCTGCTCCAGCTGGATCTTGTGCTTCTCCATCTCCTTCAGTTTGGCTTTATCCTCCGAGCGCTTCATCCGCAGCGTCTCCAGCTTCTCCTCCAGATCCTTGACCTGAGCTCGGAGACTCTCCTCCTCCTACACACACACACACACACACAGAGTCAATTACATCTACCATGACAGAGGCATCAGTTACACACACATCCTTGACTGAGACAAAAGCATAAACCTTCAACTGTATCGCACAGTTCTGAAGTGTGGCAGAAGTGCATAGATCATGCTATGGTTTTATTTAATATGACATCAAATGCAGAGGGAGAGTGGCGTGCAATGAAGGTCAAAGGTCGCCGACCTTGCTGGGGGTGGCAGGAGGAGGGGCGCTGGGTGTGCCGCTGGGCTGCGGTACGACCGGAGCTCCCAGTGCAATCTGGGAAGGTGCTGTGGACTCATTCTCTGCCAACACTGACTCTGATAGCACTGATCCTCCGACAGAGGGACGACCCGTCGCCTGCAGACAAACAGATGCAGTTATTCTCAAGCAGATGACATCCTCGCTTCACGAGCTCAATCACGTGTCCGGCCTGACCTGTGACCTCTGACCCCAGCACACACACACGGTGCTCACCCGACCCCTGACAACAGTGCGCTTCAGTGACAGCTCTGCAACGTCACTGGCCCAATTCACACCTGCATTTACTGTAATGTCAGTACAGGTGTAAACAGATCCAGTGTGTTCAGTAATTAAAGGCCCCTCCATCCATACGGAAGATCAGGAGGAGTGTGTTTCTTCATCAGGTTTGTAGAAATGTGTCTCAGCAATGGATGCTCTGCAGTGAATGGGTGCCGTCAGAATGAGAGTCTGATAAAAACATCACAATAATCCACAGCACTCCAGTCCATCAGTTAACATCAATTAAGTCATTGCTTCAGGCTAAAATACGAGTCCATAATAACTCTTCCTGCAGTGAAAGTGTTCTGGTCTGAATCAGGAGAGAAATCTGCAGATCAAGCAGCGTTTACAAGACAAAACAGCTCTAAACTAATATGTGGCTGGATTTTGATGTGAGGGACAACAGCAGATGCGCTTTTTCACTTAAGGAAGTGTTATTATGGATTATGGACTCGTATTTTAGTTGAATGCTGTTTAATGCTGGATGTGTTTCAGCTTTTGTCTTCTCCAGATGTTAACTGATGGACTGGAGTGCTGTGGATTATTGTGATGTTTTTATCAGACTCTCATTCTGACGGCACCCATTCACTGCAGAGCATCCATTGCTGAGACACTGATGCAGAGACACATTTCTACAAACCTGATGAAGAAACAAGCTCCTCCTGATCTTCCGTATGGATGGAGGGGCTTTTAATTACTGAACACACTGGATCTGTTTACACCTGTACTGAGTGCAGATGATAACAGCAGCTGTACACCGGGCCAGCGATGCTGTGATGAATGGTGAGGGTCTCCAGAAGCGTGTGATTCCCGCTCAGAGAGGGTTTGAGATCTGGGACGTACCATGATGAGCGAGGGGAGGGAGCTGGAGCTGGACAGACGGCCCGGTGTGAGCCACTGTTACGCACAATAAACAACATCACACATCTGCCTCCATACAGAGACCAACACGTAACATTACACAAACACTCGTTACCATTAAAACACCAGGTGCCGGTGAGCTAGACGACCTCAGATGATCTAATCATCTAGTCACGCAGATTCACAGAGATAAACAGGAAAATAACCGTGTTAATGTTGCAAAATTCATCAATTATGAAACTAATTCACTTCCAGCTGCTCTACAGAAATCAACAGCATCATTACACAGATCGATTCAGATTCAATGTGGTTTCAATTCAGTTCAATAACAGTGTCGATGATGCAAAATTGGTCAATTATGAAACAAATGTGATTCAATTATAAAGCAGCTCTAGAGAAGAGTGTCATTAGTCAGCTTAAGTTGTGTTCTCATTCAACAGTGTGCATTAAATTGATAATATTACTGATATAAATGTATTAATGCTAATGAGAACATTTCAGTACAGTCAAAGTGAGAATAAAGTAGATAAACGAGAGCGAGGCTGAGTTCGGATGGGAATACTAGCACATGTACCTAAACAAAACATCAGAAAAGATGGAAAATCTCACCAGATCATTTCTAGTCATAAGCCTCGTTTACATGTGAAAAATGTTCCAGATACTATGTTGCATTAGTTGCATGGTTCATTTTGTGACCTCCAATTTGAATCTCAAACAGTAAAAATAGTATTCCATTCCGAACATAGCCCTAGATTGGCCCAGACATTTCCCAGAATGCTTTGCTGCGGTGTGCAGGCTCACCTTGGTACTACGACGCATAGGAGGCTGAGGGAGGAGCACAAACACACACAGGGGATACAGAGAGAAGAGGGAACAGTTGAAGGGATTGCAAAGAGAAGACGAGCAGGAAAGAGATTTTAACAGAGAAAGAGAAACACTGCATGAACGGTTAGAGGAACAAACACTGAGGATCTGCAGCAAAAAACAGCATCAGGAAATTAATATGATCCCACAACCACAAATGTATGGAAAATCATTTCTGCCATGAAAAAAAAAAAAAGACAATAATTGTTTCTTGCAATTATGAGTTTTACAACTCTGACTTTTTTCCTCACAACATAATGAGTTATAAACGGAGAATTAATTGCAAGATCTAAACTGAGTTGCAAGATATAAACTCAGAATTATGAGTTAAACTGAGAATTGTGAAATATAAATTCAGAATTGTGAGTTACAAACAGAACTGCAAGACAAACTCGCAATTGTTTTCTTTTTTTATTCTGTGGCAGAAACGGGTTTTCATGAAAAGGTCACTGATATGAACTTCAACACGAGGAACTTTGACTGATGCTGGGTGATATTTTGATTATTCACTATACACTGTATGTATATGCTGATGATATAACTATGCACTATAATAAATGTCACGATATCAAAGATTCTTTTTATTTATTTAAAAAAAAAAAAAAAAAAAAAAACACTTGATCCTTTAACACCTGTCTTTGAAAAAATAAAAAATAAAAGAGACCCTCTAACACTAACTTTCTCTATTTTTTTATCTATTTATTTTCTATCTAATTGTTTTCTTTTTATTTATTATAAAACAAAACCCTTGCTAGTATACTGTGTTCAGCTAATTGAGACTCATAGCACTTGCATATCGTTGCTCTTTTGTTGATTCTGATTGCTTCTGTTGTCCTCATTTGTAAGTCATTTTGTATTAAAGCATCTGCTAAATGACAATGTAAATCTAAAATTAAAACCTTCATATTTTGTAATCCTAATTATGTTGATCCAAGTTTTTAAGTTTGGAGCAAGTAGATTATCATTAGATAAAGCTTCATTTGATCTTTTAATCTAAACACCCAATGTTTATCGGTGCATCACAGCCCAAGTGTTTTCCACATGCTGAACTCATCTGAAGGATGCTGCTCTGCTCTGTGACGCCTCAGACATGCGAGATTCAAAACATTTGAATAGTTAAGATATTTATCATCAATTAATCAGCATGGTTTCTGACTGTGGTGACATGGAAAGATGAGTTGCGATCCGCGTGAGATCATGCAAGCATTCGGTGCGTGAGTGTTTCAGTGAGATGCTGGGATGGAAACGGCTATTTTACACCTCAGAAGTGAAAACCACAAAACAAAAAAACAGCCAACAACTCGTAAAATAAAGAGTGAATGTAAACATAATGTGAAATGCTGTGTTCAGACACACGAACTGAACCCACAGAGTATTGATCTACCTTCTTTGCTGTTGGAGTCTTTTCATCATGTTAGCAAAAACAGCCAAACACACATAAAAACCTTCAGTTCCATCTTCAATTTATATTTATATATATATATATATATAAAATACTATTTATTTAAATATATATTTGGACATTTTAAGATTCCTTATTTTCTTTTTTGCATATTTCAAAAAAAAAATTATTGGCCATATATATATCTTTTTTTTTTTTTTTGCAGCTAATATTTCTTATATCTGATATCTTCTTTGGAAGGCTACCTCTAAAATCTTTTTTTTTCTTATTAAAATGAAGCTGAAATAAAATACAAATATTACAGAAAAAAAATTATTAATTGCAAAGGCAATATTTCTGTTAAATGTTAAAATAACAAATAAATAAATAAATAAATAAAACCTAAATAATAATATTTAACAAATATTATCAAATATTTTAATAACAAATATAAATCAACAAACATTTTTTTTTTAAATCATAAAAGCACAAAACAAATTTACTAGAAATTTAAATAAAATGGAAACAAAAAGTAAGAAAAATAATAATAATAATAAAAGCAAATTCAAATATGAAAAAAACCTATAGAAGAGTATAAAACATTAGTGTAATAACACTGGTTCATACCTGCTTAACAGATTTTGGCGTCTCCTGGACTTCTGTAATATTGAATTGAGAGACAAATAATGCATCATTTTGTTGGTTGAACAACACACGTCATAGTGTGAATACGATGGCATGAAGGAATCTGAGATGCTCGCACCTTTCTTGAGCAGTTTGGCCACACCTGAGTCAGGTGTTTCTGGAGACGTAGCAGAGCTGCCTCCTTCATCGATGAGCTGAATCTGAAGAAAGAAACCAAGAGATCATGACTCGGTCTGTCTGTGTGGATTCACACTTTTGTTCAGACGAATGCTGTCAGCAGGGTTTTCCTGTGAGAAACAAGACTTCTACCCTATGAGGATGTTCACAGGATAGAGAGGTTTGCAGTCACATGACCGTGACTGGTTTATATTCGTTTATACACATGCTGGCCTCAGCGCAGGTTTGGGTGGCAAAGGCAGTTTCTCACTCAAAGCATGACTCACTCAAAACAACTGTCATAATGTCCTGTGATTATTAAACTAGTGAAGTATGATTATATCCATTAGTTATTGTTTAAAACCTGTAGAAAAAGAGTGTTTCCGTTATACTTCACATGAATGGCTGATTCTTACCTGAGACTGTCTGACGAATATCCCATGATTCTCCTCGCAGGTGAAGTAGCGTTTTCCCTGCACCGTGCCGTCATTCTTCCCCTTGGGTTCGTCCAGGATGACCCCCACCCATTTCCCTGAGGCGAACAGGGTGGCGCCGATGTAGGCCACGGTCCCACGCTGCCCTTTCCCGATGACCTCCACCAGAGAGCCCACCTTCACAGGCCTCCCGCCTCCGTCCGAACTCATCCTGCTGACCACAGCGCTCTGCAGCTGACACACACACACACACACACACACGTGTCACACACTCCAGATAAACTACTCCACCTCACCGATCCACTCTCGCCGGAGAACTGAGAACTTTTTGCACGTTATTAGTGCTGTCAAACAATTAATCGCGATTAATCGCATCCAAAATAAGTTTTTGGATTACATGATGTGTGTATAGTATGCATATTTATTATGTATATATTTATTATCTATATATATATATATATATATATATATATATATATATATATATATATATATATATATATATAAATACACACACGTGCATGTATATATTTAAGAAAAATATGTTATGTTTATATATTAATTATATAATTTAAAATATAAGAGTATAAATATATGAATGTATGTAAATATTTTCAAAATATATACTGTATGTGTACCTATACATAAACACAGTACACACACATATATTATGTAAACAAAACTTTTATTTTGGATGCCAGTCATCGAGATTAATCATTTGACAGCGCTAGTAAAAACTATAAAAGCTAATCTTTAAAAAATATAATAAAAATGTCAAAAACACAGAACTAGGCTAAACGACTAAACCTTTAACTGAAATCAAAGTAAAAAGTACAAAATTTAAAATATTAAGAAAAACTATAATAGTATGTCAAAAATCAAATTGCTAGTAATTTTTGTGTTTTGTTATTTTAGATTTGTCTTTTAATATTTCATATTTAAGGCTTTGACTGATGATATGGAATCAGGTTTTGGTCTGGAGCCAGAGGAGGCTGCGGGGACAGTCATGTGCTTTTCAAAACAAACGATCTCTGTTGAGAAAACGGCAAGGGACACTCAGTACAACACCGACCGGCTCACCACAGTCCCGGCGCTCAACATCACACGCCTTAAAACTCACTTCACTTCACTTCAGCTCTATAGACACGCTGTATGATCAAGAACTACGCAGCGGGGAAACACAGGAGTCTCTCTGGACCACAATGCTTTACTCTGACCTGGATGACGCAGAACTGTCTTTCACGTGATTGAATGTCTCCAGCTTCCAGAGAACAACGGCAGAAGTTCACCAGCTCAACCCAAATATGAAGACATGACATGCAGCGACTGCGATCAGCACGCATCTTCAACTTACGAACACGGTGAGCTTGCTTTTAACAAAGCTCAATATTACACATCACAGAGAAGATCGTAAACATGACATGTTAACCACAGGATGAGCAAATAACCAGTGAACAGAGGAGGAATTAAACTGTGAAATCTGAGGCTGTGTTTAAAACAAGCTGTCAAATTGAATTACTAATTTATGAACCATAAACCATACGTCTATTTCCATAATGTTACTCACTCACCCGAGGAGTGCATGAATTCCTCCGTGCCATAGACATGTTTGGCTTAATTTCTCTGGATTTTTAAGAGTAAACACGAACCGTAGCACAGAAGTTTGAAGTCGACTACTGAGTGCTCTAGATATACTGTCATATGACCGATGCCAACGGCAAAAACATGACTGGACTGAACCACATCGAGAGAGCTGCCTAACATCACACCACTCCATTTATTACTAAACATATATTCTAGTTTTAACATTATTTGTTTGCTCTTTAAAGATAAGTATCAGCTCTATGCAAACCAACCTATATTTTCTTTTCAACCACGGAAAATGGGTTAAACCCAACAATTTGGACATGGAGCCACACTGAGATCACCATATCTCTGGAACCAAGCCATATAGGGCCTTAGAAACGAAGATACTCAAAGAAAGGTTTGTTAAGAACCAGAATATAAAAGGATGTTGAGCTATCTTTGATACGTCTTGAGTTACAGGCATGCAAACTTTGGGAAAATAATATTTTTTGTCAGACAGGTACGCAATGCAACAGTTTTGATTGAAGGAAACAAGATTTCTAGCTTCAACATTATTTGGTCTTCAGCGAATCCTCTTTAAATACATTTAGTATCAGCTGAACGCAAAGTGACATTAAAAACGGGTCAAATTTAACAATTTGCACATGGAGCTGAATTGAGATTCCAATATCTCTAAAACTGAAGATACTAAAAGAAAAGTTTAACAACAACCACAGACTAAAATGATCTTAAGATATCTTTAATACGTCTTGAGTTTCAGGAATGCAAACTTTATAAAAACACACACACAGAGTACTTTTTCCTATTTTTGAATGGTCACTACAGGCACATAATGAAAGAAAGATTGCTAAAGTCAACAGAATTTACTAAAAGAGCTACAAAAAATAACAATGATGCTGCCATCTTTCTGAAGTCATTTCCTCCTCCTGTAATTTGGCTCCAAACCTCGGGTAAAAATGATCATTTTGACCCTCCCCTACAAAACTCATTTAATAATTTGGCTTTCAGCACAATTCCTGTTTGTCTTTCTTCAGAAAAATATGAACAAAATAAAAAATATTCAGGGGAAGCAATAACATAATATTATTGCATTATATAATAATAGTTTTTATTGGCAGCTTACAGGGTTATATAATGATACAGGCTTATGTTTGATTCTGGTTTGGTGGATGAACGAGATTTTCATTCTGAAGCTCATGCTGCAATTAATGCACTAATTGTTCAAATGTACATTTCGGTGAAAACTGACATTTTAGCTAAACTGTAAACAACGAGATCGTCCAGATAAACCTGTCCACGTGTAAACACAACAACAGCCGATCTGTCAGTCCGTTATCAGTTAGCATTAGCTGTGATGCTAACCGGCCGGGCTTTAAGAAAACAGCGTCTCTCAGACGCTGAAAAGAGTCGGTAGTATTCGCTGGAAACACGGTACTCGTGTTAAATACCTCAGTACAGGTGAACGTGTTCGTATATTGATGTTTTTCGGTGTATTTCTCTCGTTAAGGTAAACTGGGCGCAGTCTCGCGCTAGTGTTTCCTCGGCGACCGCTGCTGTTGTCAGGGAAACGAGCGGTTTAATCGCGCGCTTACCTGTAGGTGAGAGCTCTAACAGACAGCGACTGAACGCGAACGGACTGGCGTTTGTAAGGTTTGCAGGTCAGAACGAATAACGGACAGCAGCGCTCCGTTCACCGGACACTGAACAGCGGTCCTCTTCCTGATCGGGTCACGTGATGCTCAGCCACGCCTCTGATTGGTCAGATCACTCCGCTCTCCGGCCACATAGCCGTGATCGAATATATTTTTTAATAATTTCACATTTAATAATGCATGTATGTAATCAGTTTTGTGTCTCGCTATATATATATGTAGTTTTTAAAAACAATGTATGAATTCATTTAAACGGCGTTAGTATTTTGGCGTTGGCTGCACAGACATTTCCGGTTAGTCGGACTTGGACCGGACCAATGACGTCATTAGAATCCGCGTCCACTCGCACACAATGCACCTAAATAAATCTTCTAATATTATTAGGTAAGTTTTTATACACACATGTAAATGGTCAGAAAGGAGGCCCAGTATCTCTCACTTCAAAGTTGATTTGAGGAAAGCAACCAGAACTATGAACACGCTCAAAGAACTAAACTCCTCTTTCCTGTTATTTTTTTTATTTATTTTTTTATTTTATTTTATTTCCATACCTTTTTGGTTTTCTTTTCTTTCAGGAAACGTGGACATCATGTTTGTAACATTTTTGTTATCATTTTGAATGTTAATTGTTCAATTTAAACAATTAATAAAAAATAAATAAATAAATAAATTAAAAAAATGCACCTTAATATGAATATGTTCCCAGCTCCAGTACATTTTGTGGCTGTGAGTATGAAACATTAATGCATTCATTTTTTGTATTGTGAATTTATTCTGAAGTTTTGGTATAATGTATAGTTAAATTCCCTGTCTTTTTCCAGTCTCTTAATTTAAGATATTGTTTGTTACTGTACTGACACCTCCCTCTGATAAGAAATGTAAATCTTCAGTTTCTTTATTATTATTTTTCCCCATTATCCATAAGAAGACATTTTTAGGCTCACAATCTACTCTCAAATTTGTATTTATTTATTTATTTATTTATTTATTTTTTTGTGACTGAGGACTCACTATTAAAATCTTTTTTTTTTTTTAAATTAACATTAAAAATTATTTTTACAGACTATGAGAGATTATTTGGTGGATTGTAGTCTGCTTGTGTGTAGTGTTTTCCATTTTATTTATTTATTTAAATTTTTGTATTCATTTACACCACTTTAACATTTTAAATTATATCAAGTTAAAATACTTATTTTAAATATTATGTATTGATTTTATATTTTTTTATTTTAATTTAAATTTTATATAAAATTTCCTTTTTGTTTGTTACTTGTTTTATGTAGATGCTCTTCAGTGTTCTAAAGATTGCACAATTTCATATCCGTTTCTTTAATAAAATAAAACAGACCTTATGCAGAATTTGAGTAACACAAGGGAAAAAATCACTTTATATAGGCCTACTGTTATAAAATCTTGAACTTTTATCCATCTTACAAACATTTCTATTTGTTTCATACCTCCATCCATTTGTTCTTTATTTCTGTATTGTTATCATTATTATTATTATATACTTCTTTTGTATTTAATTTTGTATTGTGTTTTGCAGTTATTATTAATTAGTTTCATTTTTGTTTTTATGTCAGTTGTCACTAAATAAAACATTAAAAAATACATAATTTTAAAAAGCAGTGGATATCTGTATTTCGTCCCGTTATGCTTAGAATGTAGGCTACAGTTCAGAAATCTCCCACAGCAATATAAATCATATTTTACCCGACTTGTGCATGTTTTCTGTCTTATTTTCTGTCATATTGAATGTGAGGGTAAAAAATGCAGTCTTCCACGAAATAATGTCAAGAAATGTGTTTTTATTGAGTTGTAACCTACAACATTCAACGCGACCGATGCAATTTTATTCGCGAACTAGTGACTCGTATGATCCGAATGTTTTATGAGAATAGTGAATTATTTCTAAATTGTATAATTCATATATGATATGCACGACAAAGTTGCTAATGTTAAAGTCTTGCGCGTTCAGTGTTTGTTTTGATCAGCAGAGGGCGCTGCTCAGTTCCGCAGCCGCGATGTTCGCGTGCGACTTCCGTTAATAATTGTGCAGTTCCCGCTAATTTTGCCAAAACTGGATTACAAGGAACAACCGCAAAATCATCTTCAACTTTAAAGTAAATCGTTACCCAAAAATTGCTGTTTTGAAAACGAGTGTCTTGATTCTAGTGAGTTTTCTATTCATTTGAGGCCCATTTAGTAACACTTATTGTTTATTAGTGTAGTGTGTGAAAATTATTGGATGTGTGAAGCTTGGTAGGTGTTCATAAGTGTTTAGTTATTTATAAATGGGTCGGTGACGTGACACCTACATTTTCTGTACAATTGCATTTTTTCAGTTAAAAATTGGTTTAAATGCATAAAAAGATGCCAGTACCTCTCCCACATATGTACCACCTTTAATTTAAAAAAAAAAAACATTAGTTATTTGTAATTTTTCTTTTATTCAAAGTGTCAAAACATCATGTGGTGCGACCGTTCGGCCATAACTGTTGTTTTGGAAACATCTTTGAAATTACCCTACATTTATTCAGATTAATTTTCTGCACTATTTGGCATGTTTTCCAAAGTGTTTTGTAATCTGTATAAAATTGCAAAACATTTTTATTTATTTTTCCATCATAATATTCAAATAAACCTTGTCCAATAATCTCCATTTTATGAAATATCATGTGGTGCGACCATCAAGAAACTACCATTTTGGTACTTTTATGTTGAAATCCATTCAAAGATAGGACTTTGCATCATATACCAAGTTGCTAAGGACCCATAGAAGCATCAAGCAGGTATGTAACTCTGTTTCAAATTTGGAAAAAAATAACCTTTTTAATGGCTGGTATGACCATTTTTGGATATCATGTGGTATGACCTCAAAAAAACAATGAATATTTAGTTATTTCTACAAGCATTGATTTTAATTATACATTTCATAGTGACCTTTCATGGGAAGCTAGCTTGTTTTGTTTAGGTGGCTAATTCTGTGCTTGTAAATTTTGACTGAATTTGAAAATATCATGTGGTGCGACCATTGCAGAGTGTTTTCCATTATAGATATAGTGTATGTCCCAGATTCACAGTTTGTGTGCTTTTATATTCAATTAATTGTTTATATACACAAAATACTTTATTTTAATATAATTTGGAATAGATTTTTATGCAGTTTGGGTAATTTCAAGCGGTTTTATGTGTAATATTTTTTGTATAATATGAGAAAAAATGCAAAAAATAGGAGTTTAGAACAGCAGGTTACTTGCGATATTAAACAAAGTCTCAGAGTTCAAATTTTGTCTTTTTTTTTTAAAGAAATTCAATCAACAAATACTGTTTTGTGGCTCTTTTATGTGTTGTTACAGATCGCTGTAGCACCTCAGTTCAAGCGGCATGTGACCGATCATCTCTTACTAGTTATAGCACAAAATAAACATGAATGAACATCAGAAGGTATCTTGTTTCAACTGTGAAAAGATGTCAATAAACACTATTTTTCAAGTTCAAGTCCACCGACGTTAATCTACTCTCCTGTCTGGGTTGTTTGTCGGACAACAATGGCAGATTTGGCATTATGATTGCTCAGATTGCCTGTCAATCAGACTCTCGGCGAAAGGGTCAATTGAGCAGCCGGTTGGGCAAAGTTTAGAAATAACTAGGACTACAAAAATGACTGCAGTTAATGCCATATGCTGAACTTTTCACATGTTTTTTTAAATATATTTTTAATTATGTAAGGTCTTTGTGTCATTTGGAGCGACCACTCATCATGTGGTGCGACCAATAATAGCAATAACTGTATTAAATTAAAAATAAATTATCTAATTTCTGTGGCTGAAATATGAATCACTGCTCTAGTGTGCTTAAGTGAATGGTATTATAAAAATATTTTTCTCAGTTTTATGCAATTTACAGAAAAAAATAAGTCTGCTAACTATAGTTAAGAAGACAACTCTGAAATTATACAACAAAAATATGAGATCATTATGTACAAAAACTTTGTTTCTAAACACTACTGAGAACATCTCAAAAAATGTTAAGTATGTTAAGGAAATCAGTTCATTTTAATATAAATCATGGTCGCACCACATGACATTTTTTAAGGCTACGGCTGATTCATCTAGATGAAAAAACACTAAAATCACTTAATTTAAAATTTTAATAAGAATTTATGTGTACACACAACCTTCTTAATGTTTGAACAGCTACAAAATATATTATTATTATTTTTTTTTTTTTGTATTTTAAAATTTGCCTGTCGATAATCCTTATACGTCAATGACCCAAATATTAATTCAGGAATCAGGATTTCTTCATTTGTCATAAGATATTATATTTGTCAGTGAAGATGTCTCGAGCTCTTTGTCATGTAGAGTGTGTTTCTGAATTCTGTAATAATTCTGTTGTTCAGTGTCTGTTTGTATGTGTTGTATGTGGTGGTCTGATACTGTAGAAATGCTGAGATGACTTAAGAATCTTTAAAAAGTAGCTATGATTCTTATACTTTGGCTCCACCAGCTGGTCAAACTAGTAAGCTGCTGGTTTAGTGAAGAAGTGTGCATGGCTTTATTATGGGAACAGATTTGTTCATTAGTGGCTTTATGTTGTTTGATTTAATCACGTTTAACCATTATCCATATGCTTATCCTGACTTAATTTATGTCCCTTAATATATACATATATATATATATATATATATATATATATTGTTGTTGTTGTTGTTGTTTTAAGAGATAAATCCCAAAGTCTACATCAGACAAGCACATAATTATATATTACAAAAGCACATAACTATATTACTGTACTCTGTTCTGTGTTTGATGAAGAAACTGAGCCTAATATTCTCTCTCTCTTTCTCTATATTGGCATGACTGTGGAATAGCAAAATGTCGCCAAAGCAATAAAAAGTGAACAAGTTATACAGGCATATAGATAGTTAAAAAAATAATAATAAATTATTCATGGCTCACAACAGTTTAGTGTTTCTATATCTCATGCTTTATTTTGTAAATATATCTGACTGTACAGTTTTGTAAAGTTTTAGTGTTATTTTGGTGTTGTTGATGTGTGTGTGTGTGTGTGTGTGTGTGTGTGTGTGTGTGTGTGTGTGTGTGTGTGTGTGTGTGTGTGTGTGTGTGTGTGTGTGTGTGTCTCATTGATAGTTTTTTATATTTTGAAAATTATTGGTAAAATATTGAATATGTTGAATAAAAAGAACATTTCATTGTTTAGCATTATTATTAATCATTTTATAATATTAAATGACCATGTTGTTTTCATTAAGTTTCAGTATTCCATTTTAGTTTATTTATTTATTTTTAATTTCAGTTCATGTTTATGTTTATTTTATTTCAAGTAATGAAAATGTTCTTTATGCTTTGAGTTTAACTCTAATAATCTTGGTTTGTTGGTTTATTTTAAAGGCTATCATTTCCAGATTTAAGAAAACTTTAAACTGCTAAAATCTTGATAAACGTACACCCTGTGGTCTCAAATACCTTCGCTCTTAAAAATAGATTTTAAATGTGTTACTCCACTCTCATATGTTAGCTATGAATGGGAATTCAGTACAATGGCAAAAGCTGTTCAGGGCTCAACAGTGCGACCATTTCAGTCTGAAACCTACTGCGTGCGACTATGAAAAATATTTACACTGTAAAAAAAATTCTGTATTTTTTACAAAATAATTTTGGCAGCTGTGGTTCCCAGAATAATTTTGTAAAAAATACAGAAAAAAACTGTTAATTGTGCAGTATAAAACTGTCATTTGCAAACAAGAAAATTTGAATGTAAACCAGTAAATTCAACAACGCACATTGCTATTAAAATCTGTTTTGAACCTTTAACATACTAACAACCACCATAATAATGCAGGCGGTAAAAGAGAAAGCCACATGAAGAATTAAAGCTCATCACAAGTAGATTCGCCACAAGCAGAAGTATATACTAATATATAGAAGGTGCACAGAGTCATTCATGCAAACACAAAACACCATCACAGTAACACACGATTGACTGTAAATTATACGTTGATGTGTTATTTTTTTACTTCTAAAAACTGTACAATTAACAGCATTTTACTGTAAAATTTCATGAAATATCTGGTTAGATTTTTTACAGTTTTTCCCTGTAGTACGGGAACTTACTGTTAACCTATTAACAGTTTTGTTTTGTTTTTTTTCCGTAGCATTTTTACAAAATGTTACAGTTAAAATTACACTTACTTTTTACAGTGTAGGAGCGCCTGTGTGACTGACCCTATCAGCATATTTGTGTTTGCGCTTAGGGAGCTTCAAAGGTTTCTAATATAGGCTACTTACAATGTGTTTTTGCAGCATTGAGTGAGTAATGCATCACAAACCTCTCATTATAACAAACAAAGTGTAGACAGGGTGTAAATAAGAGATTCACTGTGCAGTGTAAGCAGCTTCGTTATAATGGAGTTTTGTGAGATCGCGATGAACTAAGATACTAGACAGCTTTTAATGACTATTAAGGGAGTTTGCAAATGTGATATTGATTTAATACAACAGTTCATTAAACAAGAAGTTAATATTCAGAATCAGAATCAGAATCAGCTTTATTCGCCAGGTGTGCGCAAACACACGAGGAATTTGTTGTGGTTTTAGGGTGCTCCTGGTACATACATACATACATACATACATACATACATACATACACATCTGACATGAGAACAGAAAAAACATTTAAATAGTAAGACTTAACAATGGATAATAATAATAATAATAATAAGTATGAATCTGGAACAGTAGATTTATGTACAGATTTGTGCATTATTTACTCTATATACAGCTGTATAAATAAACAGATATGTATGTGTATTTACATAGTACTTGAGAAAGAGGCAATAATTAAAGATGGAGAATGAATTACAGAACACAGGTAATGATCCATGTGTTAGCTATTTAAGCTGGAGATGGCATGGGGGAAAAAACTGTTTTTATGCCTAGATGTTCTAGTGCACAGAGATCTGTAGCGTCTGCCTGAAGGGAGAAGTGCAAACAGGTTGTGTCCGGGGTGAGAGGGGTCTTTGATGATGCTACCTGCCCGTTTCTTCACTCTGGAGTTGTACAAGTCCTGAAGGCTGGGCAGGTGCACACCAATTATCTTTTCTGCTGTCCTAACAGTCCGTTGAAGTCGTCTTATATCTGATTTGCTGGCTGACCCAAACCAGACAGTTATGGAGGAGCACAGAACCGACTCAATAACAGCTGAATAAAACTGTTTCAGCAGCTCCTGTGGCAGGTTGAACTTTTTCAGCTGACGAAGGAAGTACAACCTCTGCTGGGCCTTTTTCACAATGGATTCAATGTGAGTGTCCCACTTCAGGTCCTGAGAGATGGTTGTGCCCAGGAACCTGAATGACTCCACTGCAGCCACGGTGCTGTTCATGATGGTGAGTGGGGGGAGAGGAGGGGGGTTTCTCCTGAAGTCCACTATCATCTCCACAGTTTTGAGCGTGTTCAGCTCCAGGTTGTTGTGACTGCACCAGACAGCCAGCTGCTCAACCTCCTGTCTGTAAGCAGACTCGTCGCCGTCCTGGATGAGGCCGATGACTGTAGTGTCGACCGCAAACTTCAGGAGTTTGACAGAGGTCTTTAGAGGTGCAGTCGTTGGTGTAGAGGGAGAAGAGTAGTGGGGAGAGAACGCAGCCCTGAGGAGCTCCAGTGCTGATGGTGCGGGTGTTGGATGTGAGTTTTCCCAGCCTCACAAGCTGCTGCCTGTCTGTCAGGAAGCTGGTAATCCACTGACAGATGGAGGTGGGTACAGAGAGCTGAGTCAGTTTGTTCTGAAGGGTGTCCGGGATGATGGTGTTGAAAGCGGAGGTGAAGTCCACAAACAAGATCCTTGCATAAGTCCCTGGTTTGTCCAGATGCTGCAGAATGTAGTGCAGTCCCATATTAACTGCATCATCCACAGATCTGTTTGCTCGGTAAGCAAACTGTAGAGGGTCCAGCAAGGGTCCAGTAATGTCCTTCAGGTGGGCCAACACCAGTCTCTCAAATGACTTCATGACTACTGATGTTAAAGCAACAGGTCTGTAGTCATTAAGTCCTGTGATTTTTGGTTTCTTGGGTGCAGGGATGATGGTGGAACATTTGAAGCAGGAGGGGACTTCACACAGCTCTAGAGATCTGTTGAAGATCAATGTGAAGATGGATGATAGCTGGACAGCACAGGCTTTGAGGCAGGCTGGAGAGACACCGTCTGGGCCTTTGGCTTTCCTTATCTTCTGCTTCCTGAATACTTTGCATACATCATCTTCACAGATCTTGAGTACAGGCTGAGAAACAGTAGGGGGGAGGGAGGGTGAGGGTGTGGATGGCTGTGCTGTGAGACGGTCGGAGCGGGTGTGGGGCGTCAGACCAGTCTTTTCAAACCTACAATAGAACTCGTTCAGGTCTTCAGCCAGTTGTTGATTGGTCTCAGTGCTGGGGGATGGGGTCTTGTAGCTAGTGATGGCTTTCAGGCCTTTCCACACTGATGTAGAGTCATTGCTTGAAAGCTATTTTTTTTAGCTTTCCAGAGTAGTTTAATTTTGCCACTCTTATCTCCCTATTCAGTGTGTATTTGGCCTGTTTGTACAAGACTTTGTCCCCACTCCTGTAGCCGTCCTCTTTGGCCTGGCGAAGCTGTTTGAGTTTTGCACTGAACCAAGGTTTGTCATTGTTAAATGTTAAATAAGTCCTGGTGGGTACACACATGTCCTCACAGAAACTGATGTAGGACGTCACGGTGTCAGTAAGCTCGTCCAGATCAGTAGCTGCAGCCTCAAAAACACTCCAATCAGTAAGTTCGAAGCAGGCCTGTAAAACCTGCTCTGCTTCAGAAGTCCATCTCTTTACAGTTTTTACTACAGGCTTAGCAGATTTGAGTTTCTGCCTGTAGGCTGGTAGAAGATGAACCAAACAGTGATCAGAGAGTCCCAGCGCTGCACGGGGAACAGAGTGATATGCATCCTTTAAGACAGTGTAGCAGTGGTCCAGTATATTTCTGTCTCTGGTGGGGCGTGTGATGTGCTGTCTATATTTAGGCAGTTCACGGGTGAGATTAGCTTTATTAAAATCACCGAGAATGATGATGAAAGAGTCCGGATAACGCTGCTCTGTGTGTGTGATTTGATCGGCCAGCAGTTCTAGCGCCGCGCTGACGCGCGCATCAGGAGGAATGTACACACTCACCAGAATAAACGAGGAGAACTCCAATTCAGTGACTTATATTGTCTGACTACAACACTATTGCCTTATTTTGCTCTATTTCATCAACAAAAATAGTTTAAAAACAAAGTAACAGCTGAGCCGCTGCATATCTCCATTCAAACACAGCGGTGTTTCGTTCATGAATGAACTGCATTTTTAAACGAATCTAGTGAGTCAATGATTCAATTACCCCTTCATAAAGATAGTCACGTACGTTGAATGAATCAGCCGTTCAAACAAATCAAATAAATGAATGATTCAGTGATAAAATCAGTGACTTGCCGCCACCTGCTGGCAGTTTTAGTTTAATTTGTAAAGTATATTTTCTGTTATTTATATCATTTAATATTTCTATATTCAAAATGTTATATTTAAAACATTAACCTCAACATGGATTTATGAATTTAATTGCACTCATGCCGCCTCTGAGCCTCATTAAACATCTGAAAATACACAAACAAGCCACTTGTGTGTTCTTCTGTGCCACCTCTGTAGTAGAAATTTATTTCTTAAATACTGATTTCATTTGATTGGTAATTTATTCTTATTCTATTTTTTTATTCTGTTGTTTTAATTAGAAATGTTAAAAAGCTTGTAAAAAAAAAATTCCCTGTAAATCACTTTAAGGAGTCAAATATCACCTCATAATGGGAAGGGAATTTTTAATTATTGATTAGAAGGTGCACCTAAATTTTTGACTGTGCGCCTAAATTTTTTTAAAATTAGGAGCACAAGCGCTCTTAAAAAGAAAAGTAAGTGTAGAGCCCTGCTGTTTTGAATCAGTTTAATGCTTGTCTGAGGTCAAGTCTTGCATGGGGGACCTTGGGTACAAAAAGGTTGAGAATCATGTTGTCCTCAGGAAATACACTGCATTTTAATATCGTTTTTAATCCTTTTTCCCAACCGAACTAAGAGTTAGAGAACCCTTAAAGGGGTCATATGATGCGATTTCTTGTTTTCCTTTTCTTTAGTGTGTTATGTAGCTGTTCGTGCATGTATAAGATCAGCAGAGTTACAAAGCTCAAAGTCTCCCACACAGCAAACTCTCCAGTGTTGAAATCCAGTGTTAAGGACTTTTAGAGTAAAGTGTTGTGTTGAACTTTAGAGGATTAACACTAGCTAGTGTAAACAGCGCCCGCTGGCCGGTGTAAAAACGGAGAGTCACTCTTATTAACACTGTTGAGTGTTATTAGTCACATCCGGGACATTTGCTTGTGTGCGCACCTCACCCGTCTGAAATATTTTTCACAGACGCCATTTTCTTTGCTCGCGATGCGGAGCATATTTGGACAGAAAACGGACAAATAAAGTGTTAAATCTTACTCACAAAATGTTTTTTGTAATATCATATTGTTTTATAATGATATTCATGTGCTGTGTGAGCCTAAGCTTTTTACAAAGACATTTTCTTCCACTCGAGATGCGGAACAAACGAGGACGTTTTTTTTTTTTAAAAGGTGAAACAATGAAAGTTAAGTGTTTTATCTAATTTATAATATGTGTTTTATAGCATCATATTGATTTATGGGCTCGTAAACTTTTTCTACAGAGATATTGTCTTTCACTCTTGATGCAGAGCAGACGGGGAAGTTGGTTTTAACCAGGAAAACATTGAAAGTAAGTGTTTTACTTCATTTACTTTATGTATTTTATAAAAAAATTATATTTAATTATGTTAGTATGCTGTGCGTGCCTAAATGATCCAAAACTTTTCTTACAGATGAAATTTGAATTTTTCAAAATCAAACCACTGAAAACTGCCCAAATCTAAAATAGCAATATCAGTAATTGTTTCTTGTGTGTCCAGTGACCAAGTTTTTTGATTATACATATACACATATACTGTATATATATATGTGTGTGTGTGCACAGGTGCATCTCAATAAATTAGAATGTCGTGGAAAAGTTCATTTATTTCAGTAATTCAACTCAAATGGTGAAACTCGTGTATTAAATAAATTCAATGCAAACAGACTGAAGTAGTTTAAGTCTTTGGTTCTTTTAATTGTGATGATTTTGGCTCACATTTAACAAAAACCCGCCAATTCAATCTCAACAAATTAGAATATGGTGACATGCCAATCAGCTAATCAACTCAAAACACCTGCAAAGGTTTCCTGAGCCTTCAAAATGGTCTCTCAGTTTGGGTCACTAGGCTATACAATCATGGGGAAGACTGCTGATCTGACAGTTCAATCATTGACACCCTTCACAAGGAGGGTAAGCCACAAACATGCATAGCCAAGGAAGCTGGCTGTTCACAGAGTGCTGTATCCAAGCATGTTAACAGAAAATTGAGTGGAAGGAAAAGATGCACAACCAACAAGAGAACCGCAGCCTTATGAGGACTGTCAAGCAAAATAGATTCAAGAATTTGGGTGAAATTCACAAGGAATGGACTGAGGCTGGGGTCAAGGCATCAAGAGCCACCACACACAGACGTGTCGAGGAATTTGGCTACAGTTGTCGTATTCCTCTTGTTAAGCCACTCCTGAACCACAGACAACGTCAGAGGCGTCTTACCTGGGCTCAGGAGAAGAACTGGACTGTTGTCCAGTGGTCCAAAGTCCTCTTTTCAGATGAGAGCAAGTTTTATATTTCATTTGGAAACCAAGGTCCTAGAGTCTGGAGGAAGGGTGGAGAAGCTCATAGCCCAAGTTGTTTGAAGTCCAGTGTTAAGTTTCCACAGTCTGTGATGATTTGGGGTGAATGTCATCTGCTGGTGTTGCTCCATTGTGTTTTTTGAAAACCAAAGTCACTGCACCCGTTTACCAAGAAATTTTAGAGCACTTCATGCTTCCTTCTGCTGACCAGCTTTTCAAAGATGCTGATTTCATTTTCCAGCAGGATCTGGCACCTGCCCACACTGCCAAAAGCACCAAAAGTTGGTTAAATGACCACGGTGTTGGTGTGCTTGACTGGCCAGCAAACCCACCAGACCTGAACCCCAGAGAGAATCTATGCAGTATTGTCAATAGTATTGTCTGGTTCTTTGAGTGATGCCTTCTCCAATGAGGGTGTTGTCAATGGCTTTGATTTGTATAGGAGGAGTGCAAGGTTGAGTAGGAAGATTGTTTCTTGATGAGGCTGCTACTGATCAGGTTGAGGGCTGCACCAGAATCAATCAATCAATCATCGCTGTAAGTTCAAGAGAAGCAGTATCAGTTTTGAGGGAAACAGGAAGCAGAAGAGACTCATTAGTAGGAAGAAAGTAATGGTTAATATTCACCGTTTGAGTAGTTTGGCATTTGTGTGGACATCCGGAGCAGCGGTGGCCTGCCTCACCGCAGTAGAAGCATAACTGAAGTTGTCAACGTCGGATTCTCTCCTCTTCTGGTAATTGAGTTTTACCAAGTTGCATGGGTTCGTTACTGGGAGTGGATTCAACGGGCTGAATACTTGGGGTCGAAATCAATGGTTTACATCGAGCTCCTCTGTTGATCCTCCGTTTCGGTGCTTGTCTCATCAGGTTATCAATCTTTATGGTGAGTGTTACAAAGTCTGAGAATGAAAGATCCTCCCCCTTGCAAGCTAATTCGGTCTGGTGTTCATCGGTGAGGCCTTGTTGGAAAATAGCTTTGAGAGATACATCATTAAATCCACTTTGAGCAGCAAGAGTACGGAATTCAACAGCATAATCAGCAGCAGTGCGGGTACCTTGCGTTGTATGCAGAATCTGTGTGGTTACGCTCTTGCCTCCAGCTGGATATTCAAAAACCTCCCTAAGTTGTTGGATGAAGTAATTGACGAAGGTTCTCAAACGTGGGTCGGTATCCCAAACTGCAGCTGCCCAATTGATTGCTTTTCCAGTCAGCAGGGTCATTAGAAAAGCACATTTATCCTTTTCAGACACAAACGTCTCCCCTTGGTGATTTAGATAAATTCCCACTTGACGAAGAAAGCCTCTGAAATGCTCAGCAGAACCATTAAACTTATTAGGAAGAGCAAAGCTTACCGTCTTAGGCGTGGGAGGAGGAAGTGATCAGATGTAGTGCGTCAGGTGTTCATTGACTGACTGAAGATTAGCGAGTTGTTCCTGGTAGCCCTTTAACAGTTCACTTTGGTAAGCGAACGCCATTTGCAGATTGGAAACTTTCGCTGGATTCATCGGTGGCGAAGTATTCTGTAAGGACGGCGCTGAGGCAGAACTAGAATCCATATGTAGAAGTTAAATAAAGGGATATGCAGCAGACAGAAACGTGAAGATAGGCAAGGGGTCAAAACCAGAGTAACATTCCAATCAGGCAAAAGGGGCAAATCCAGGTAATCAGTAAACAATATAATCAGGCAGAGTAATACACAAGAAGTCAGGCAGAATCCAACAATGAGAAATGCTCAGTAAGGCAGGTAAACTGGCAATACTTCGCAACCTGCCATGTGCTAAGTATCTGGCTTATAAAGCCACCAAACAGGAAGTGTCAGTAGAGGAAGCAGAGGGAGCAGTATGCAGTCAGTACACGGGTGAGGGCTCCCTCTGCTGGCTTGGCATTACATTAACTTTTCCACGACATTCTAATTTATTGAGATCCACCTGTATGTTTCGTATATGTTCATATGTACATATTTGAAAATAACTTTTCAATATACTCAAACTCTCTATACTGAGGGAGTTAAATTGTTCACCATTCAAAGTGAATGTGTGCCCTCACAAGACTTGGAATATGGTACATGAGTAGCATGAACTACAGATCAGATATGAGTTTTTGGTATGCTTGTACTGTCATTTACTTATGTGCATTCATTTTGATAGGCAGAACGCTCCCTCAGCGCAGTGAGATCAGCATGGCATTTAAGAATTGCAACCCATTTTCCAGTAAGACTGACTGACTTTTTACAAAAAATATATACATTTACAGTGAGTTAAATGCTTTTCCTTAAAGGGATAGTTCACCCAAAAATTAAAATAATCATTTACTCACCCCTGAGGAGTTTGTCTAATGTCATACATGTCCTTCTTTCTTTTTCGGACCACAAAAGGATATTGTTCATATAATGTCCGTCTATGGCGATTAACATCAAGCTTTTAAAATAGAAGCAAAAGTATAATAGAGTGGGTCATGTACTGTATATTCCACGTGTTCTTGGGTATTCAATAAGGTTTGGTGTGAAACAAACTGAAAATTTACATATTATTTCACAAATATCCTGACTTGATTGTTGGTCTTGATTGGCATGACTGTGTGTTCATGAGACAATATTAGTGCAGTTCACTCTGAATTGCAGACAATTTGTGAAAAAAAAAAAAAAAATCAAGATTAACTAAAATGTGACACAAAAAACAACACACGGAATTCCCCCAAAAAGTATCTGTGTACTTTCTTCACTGACTCTGGACCGGAGCTGCAGTTGTCATACAGTCAAAATGACAGCTGGGAGAAACATGATTACTTCCTGTTGCAACGAGCACAGCAGATATATTTACCTCAGAGAAAAAAGCATATATATTGCATTTCATGTTGTGTTTGATTGTTGAGTTTTCCTGGTTGAGTTAGACTGAACTGCTGTGCTAACAGAGTCTCATGAACACACGTCCTGATTTTGCTGAGTTCGACGTGTTCCTGGGTCAACATATTTTGTTGACCCTGGAACAACATTTTAATCCAAAAATTTAGTCTTGACCCTATCTCTACACCTAAACCTAACCTTACCCGTGAGTAATACCTAAAATCAGATTTAATGATAGATGAATGATACTGATGTACAGGCACCAAACACTGATTGTAAGCCTAAACTTCACAAAAACTATAAACTGTTTCTTCAAATCTGATTGGTTAATGCACAGAGGCCAACAGCCAGGTCAGGATATTCTGCAAATAATATGTTCAGACACCATGTAGGACATGTATGCCATACAGGATTTTCTTGCTTGGCTGAAAACTGCAGAAAACCACATCTTGTCATGCTGAAAAAAAGAAAGAGACTACTTTCTCCAAGGAGGTCCAAACGCCATTGGCACAGACTTCAGTAAGCATTAACATACATTCAGCATTGATGGTAACGAATGAGATGCTGTTGTTTAAGCAGATAAATGTAAGGACTATAAACCTAATGACATTCAGAATGCATATGGACCAAATAAGAGTATTTTGTGCCTTTGCACTGATTTACTTTGACATTATGTTTTAATTGTTGTAAGAACATGTTCTTTACATGTATTGAAAACACGGAATGTGAAGACATTTTGGTGCAGGGTAAAGGATTTACAATGTTTCAATTAAAATCAATAAATAAATGTAAACATGCCTTGTTTTGTGGGTTAATTTTTTTAATATTATTTTACCTGAACACTGACCCCACACTGAACAATGAACTCAAATTTAACACTCCTGAAATGTATATTTGACTCCCTCCATTTTGGAGTTAAAATAACACTTTCGAAAGTGTGAAATATGTACATTACTCCCAGAGCACATTTTAACCCCGTAAGAGTTATTTGTACTTTGTGAGTAATGTACTGTACATATTTCACACTTTCGAAAGTGTTATTTTAACTCCAAAAACAGAGGGAGTCATATATACATTTCAGGAGTGTTAAATTTGACTCGAATTGAGTTCATTGTACACTGGCTTTTTTGCTGTGCACAAAAGGACTTATTCTATCTAAAAGAGAAGGCTGATCCAGACCGGGCTAAAACGCCTCATTCAAACACGCCCCCACATGTCTACGTCACGATGTGGAAATATTTGCGTAACGCCGCCCAAATGTTAACGCAAAGAAAGAAGGCGTGGTTTCAGTAACCGCAGTAGTGTTGATGCAGCTGTGTCAGGGACACGCTGTGTGCTTCTGTGCGAACGCAAACACATACGAGCTTCATCACTGTGTCTGTCACGTGACTCTGTTCCCCTCTCGGGCTTGAACTGATGGTCAAACTATAAGGACATTATTAACTGTCTTTACATTTATTTTGAAAGCTGAAGCTCACGATTATGGAAAGGGGCGTGACATTTCCGACTCGTGCTTGTGATGTTTGACCAATCACAATGCACTGTGTCAGCTGGCCAATCAGAGCAGACTGCGCTTGTTGGAAGGAGGGGCTTTGTAGAAAATGACACGTTTGAGAGGGGCGGGGCATAGAGGAACTACAATAATGTACAGTATTTGAAAAATAATGTGTGTTTTGAACATTAAAGCATGTCATCATATTCTGTTACAACGAAATACACAAATAATGATCTTTACAATAGCATCATATGACCCCTTTAAAGAACTATCCACGGCCTTCTGTGTTTGGCAGCGGTGCTTTATAACACCTCAAACGCCCCAAAGAACCACTGAAGAGCCAGTTTTTTTGTTTGTGTAGTTTATCTTGGCACTAATTTTGTTGTAAAACAATTAGTGAAGTTGTTTTGTACAGTAAAGTTTCAGAAAGTATTTGGTTTATTTAAACAATGCGGCTACAGTCAAAATGGAAAAGGTCACATGTATTAATAGTAGGGTGTTGATTTTCTTGCATTTTTGACGCTAATTGTGACGACAGATCTAATTAATAGCGTTGACTTCAGGACAGGAGACTTTCAGCACATTAAATAAAGTCATCTATCCTGTGAGAGAAATGCCATCCTGGTCTGACAGGTTGAGGAAAGAATGAAGAAAATTATTTTTCTTTTTAAAAACAGATCATTCAAATGAATGAAAAGATCATTTGTGCCAGAAAGATTTTAAACAAAAATTTTATGTAGGATTCAAACTGATGTAGGATTTAAATAATTGTCACTCATTTTACAAGAAATTCAGTTTTTAAGAAATGGCCATTAATTGTGACATTTTGAAGTAGAAAATCTGAAACAGTATTATTTTCTAAAAGGACTACTCCAGTTCTTTTTGTTTTATTTGCAACTTAGGAGAAACAAAATCACCAGAAAGTTTACACTCGTTTTGTCTTTTTAAACCTGTTCATCACCAGCAGAACCAGTTACAGTACTATTTCGGTTTTTATACATTTAAGTTCCATGTGTAATCAAATGTGTTACTTTCCATTTCTTCGTAATTCTGAAATTTTATAGCAATTTCTGAGTGAAAATTGTTTCTATACCATTATTATTTTTATTATTTTGTGTACACTCGTCTTCTAAGCAGGAATGTCAGATTATGAAATCATGATCACTCTGTGACTACTAAAACTTTATTTTTGTTCTTTATTTTCAATGTAGTTGTATTTAGTTTAGTACAGGTTCATGAATACATGTAAAAATAGCCCTGTCTGTTCTCATGTGAACATTCCTAACCGCATACTTCATTGATTTGGAAATCTCCATCTTTAGATCCGTTTCCTTCTTCCTTTTCAACTGCAATTTCAAAAGTTCTTGTGGAATGCAGCAGGACAAATTGCACAAATAGTCATTGTCTGGCAACTTTACATTGTGAAAAACTCTTCCAGACAGACGTCACAGAAAATACTTGTTTATGAGGTGGGACCAAATAAATTCCAGGCCACACGTCATCACTAGTGATAACACAAAATAATAATAAATAAATTAATTAAAAATGGAGTACAAGGAAAAACAACACCTCAGTGGAGATCTTGAAAAGTCAGTCCCATGTGGTTTTACTGGTTTCTTATATTTTTGAATTCTGATGAAGCACAAGACTGCAAATCGAATCATCATCCATGTGGGGAAGAAGGATATTCGGAAAGAGCAGTCAGAACTGCTTAAAAAGGATTTCGGTGAACTCTTTGAAACACTTCAAAGACTTGAAGTTCAGTCGTTCATCAGTGGACCACTCCCAGCGAGAGGAACTAACATGTTTTCACGGCTGCTTGGGCTGAATACATGGCTACAAAGAACCTGCAGTACAAAAGGAGTCAACTTCATCGACAACTTCAATATTTTCCGTAGACAGCAGTTTAAACTGGATGGCCTCCACACAAACAAACTTGGTGCAAGAGTCCTAAAGGACAAGATCTATTTTTCCCTCCGTCATCCTTCAGTGGTGTGTGCCAATCCATTTAACCTGAATGGCACACACACACATGGACAGAATATTATCATTTTATTTGAGTTTTGAATGTGTTACTGAGCTGAACGTGGACTAGTATAGATGTTGCAATGTGCTTAAATGACACTTCATTATGAATATATAACTGATTAAATTGTATGCCTTGTTGCTTGATTTTAGTGTTCTGTTTTTTTTTTTTTTTTTTTTTTTTTTTTTGTGTGGTTGACTTTGTACCTTCAAAAAATATATATTTTTACAATTATTCTTTAAAAATGTTCCTTAAAATAAACATACATTTTTAATAAAACATGATGTGAGCTTAATGGGAACAGGGGTGTAAAGAACACAAAAATGTACCCATTAAGCACAGCCAGACTTTTTGAATAATGATGTATATCTTAACTGAAATGCTTTTGTCATTTAAAATAAAATTAAATATTTTTGTGTGAGAAATTAATATTTTATTTTAGCATAACTTTTTATATTGAAACCAATATCTTGTGCACTAAAAATGTCTCAATGTAGATTTCGGTGAGCTTAATAGGTACGTTTACCCTACTGCTGCTCCACAGTATAAATGGAGTTTGTGCGATTGCGAATCTCAAAAGTGAAAATAAAAAACGATTGTGCATTCGAAAGCAGTTTCAATGCCCCGCATATTAATAGCGTCTCCCTGATGCCCGCATTTTATATACATTACCCAACGATATAACTGCGCGAGAAAGTATTGAAATATATATATTTCCCTGTGTTTCCTTCCTGTAAGCTACTGAAACAGCCAATCAGAGCAGAGCTCAACATTATTATTCATGACCCTTCCAAATAAGCCAATAACAGACCGTTTCACTCTAGAGAAAATCCTAGGATTGTAAATGCACATGTAAAACCGTTTCTGGAGAATGTGTGCCCTTACCTAAGCCACATACCTTCTATGTAGACATCAGAGAACAATTTAAAATATTGTATCAATGCATTCTATGGCACCTTTAAGTAGTAATGGAACTATTAAACTAGTCACTTATCAGCAGTTTATAGCTTTGTGGTTTAAATTCTACTTTTTTTTGTAGATGATCACATTTGCAGTAGTTCGCAATTGCACCCTTCTGGTAACTGTTTTATAGTTTATGAGTTTGGTATCCTAGAAATCATTGACTAAATCTTAAGGTGATTGGCACCCTTGATAAATATGAGCAAAGGCAGCTGTGAAAGTAAATCTGCATTGTTTTTATTTTTTAATCTTTCATTAAAAAAATTCTCAAAATTCTAAAGATGTTACAAATCTGCAGCATATTCAGTTGCCAGACACAACTGGAACTTCAAACAGGACTATTGTCAGATGAAACTAAAAAATGAGCTTTTTAGCAGCAAACACTCTAGATGTGTTTGGTGAACACGGGGATAAAAAGTGCACAATGAAATATACTGCTGCATCTTTAATGTTGTGGGCCTGTTTTTCTGCTGGAGGTCCTCCTGGTTTAGATACCTGGCATCGTGGATTTTATCACATACCATTACATCTAAACCTGACTGCCACTGTTAGAAATATTATAATGGCCCCTGCACTGTAAAACCGAACAGTGAAATGAATGAAATGAAATGAATTAATTTCACTCAAATAGTAATGAAAGTCCACTGGACTTAATTGAAATAAGTTCTGTAAAGTCAAAATGTCATTGTAGTAAGGTGAACTTAAAATAATTGCATTTTCTAGTTCACAGCATGCTTTGCATCAGACAACAAGGAAAATAAATGTAGAAATAAAGTGTTATTTTGCACAAGATTAACATAGAGAGAGACATAAGTAAGTACTTAAATGTTGTGTTATATTACGGGTTGCTGTTATGTTGGTTTTGTAGTGTTACCGTTGTGGCGAAGAGTATAGCCTGTGGTTAGGTTGAGGATGGACAGCAAAACTACAAAACTATATATACTGCATATTTTTTGAGTATTTACATGCAAATGTTATTGTGAGTCTTTTAGATAATTTCATTAGCATGTGCCAGTGTGCTGTTGCTAACTCGTACTAAACTATAGTGATGGAAAAATGAAGCTTTGCGAAGCACCGAGTACACGTACAAATATGTATTCGTATTATGATTTATTCTTATTTAAGAAGTGAGTCACTTCAAACTGTGCAAGTGGTTCATGTTATTTAAAACAGAATACGAAGCAGTCATGTGGTTGTGTGCGAAAACGAAGCATCGGACGTCACAGATCACGTGGGTTTGGCAAAATGAATCAAGCTGCAGATGGCCATGCGCATTTACATATTTTCAGAGCCAACAATATAACGTGAAACCTATGAAAATGGTTTAAAAAAAGCACGTGGTGCCATAGTTTCATCACTTCAGAGTGTCGCAGTGACCGTCTTTTTGCAGTAAAGGACCTGTCATAGTTTAATGAGTGGGAAGATGAAGCGTCGCGGTTAACCTGCATTGAAAACAGATGAGCGGACATGTGCACATAAAGCTCCCATTTGGGGCGAAGTTCATGGGATTTTGTCCACAGAATGATAAGAGCATACATTATTTTAACTTAAGGGCTGCAAGCCATGCATACAGCACCGTACATGAACAGGATTGTAAAATAAAGTGCTAGGTCACTATGTATCCATGTATGTATTCTCTTAACTTATATAATGTGTATGATGTTTAACTGTGTCATTTATATTTAACAAATTATAAGAGTATTTAATTTTGACAAACTAAAGAAAATGTACTAGTGATTCTTTTGCCAGTGTGTCCATAGAGTATTGTTTTCAGACTTCAGCTACGTATGAGGCCTCCAGCATCGTGAAGGACCCCACCCACCCCTCCCACAACCTCTTCCAGCTCCTGCCATCAGGAAAAAGGCACCGGAGTATCAGAGCTCGTTCTGTGAGATTGCTCAACAGCTTCTTTCCCCAGGCTGTGAGAGCTCTTAACTCCAATCTCCCTGTCCCCGCTCTGAAACCATGAACACCTCAGCCCCCCAACTATAAATAACTACTGACTAATTTCTCCTAAGTGCAGTTCTGGGTGTGCTACACACAGGTGAGTGGGCTATACAAACCACCTGTAGTAACGCACTCGCCCCACTATATGCACACTAGACACTTTCTATAAACACTCCCTGCTACAAAGACTCAATAAGATAATATATGTTTACTTGAATATCACACTACAAAACTGGAGCATTGCACTACTAAATCTTTTGCACTATGCGCTGCTTCCCACAAAATCTCTCTTCTGAACAATTTAATGTACAAAATATATATTTCCTGCACAATTTCATGTACAAATATCTCTTTAGCACTATTTCATGTACAGTATTTATGTAAAGTTCCTGTACAGTCTCAGTTTGTGTATGGGTCCCACTTTATATTAGGTAGCCTTAACTAATATGTACTTACATTTAAATTAATAATTTGATACAATGCACTTACTGTATACATGCATGTTTTTACATTGTACTTATATTTTTAAAAATACCTATATGTACTTACATCTGTAATTAATTTCTGTAATTACATTGATAATTACACTGTTGACCCATCCCTTACACCTTAACCCACACTTAAACCGACCCATACCACCAAACCTGTCCCTAACCTTACCCGTATCCCTCCTCAATAGCAGCAATAGTGTTTTGCAATACAATATGAACACAATAAGTACATTGTACTTATTTTTTGATGTAAGTACATAGTAGTTAAGGCCACCTAATATAAAGTGTAGCCTTGTTTTTTCCTATATTTGCATTGTTGTATGTTTATCTTATGTTTAACTAGTATGTAGCACCACGGTCCTGCGAGACACGACATTTCGTTCCACTATATGTCCACACATGTAGCAGAATGACAATAAAGCTCAACTTCAACTTGAACTTGAACTTGAACTTGTATGGCATGACATGACATGACAGCATAAAAATGTTGCTATCATGGCATGATACATTAAAAAAAAAAAAAAGTCCAGACAGACAGATGATGGCCAATAAGAAATATACTGTGTTCACTTCTAAAGACTTCTGCTTTCTTGCATGATCTGCATTTTAGGTCTTTTTGTTAGTAAATATATATATATATATATATGTATATATATATATATATATATATATATATATATGTATATATATATATATATGACTGTATTAGTTCATTATGTAATTCTTTTGACTTATTTATTTTAATAGAAATCAAGTCAAATCAAGAGTACCCAACCTTGCTTTAACAGCATCCAGTAAAGCAGGAGATTCCATTCCGCTGACAAGCACATTTTCATACTGGTTACAGACATTTTTATCTCAACAATGATGACAGAACTGATTAGCTGGAATGGATCATTATCAACTCTGACAATCCAGTATAACCCGACTAATAACTTTAGATTCGATAACACTTTATTCTAAGGTGTCCATAATACAGAGTAATTACATAGTTAAGTACTTAGTAGTAGCAGTTGTACTTACATGAAACAAAATGTACTTACAATGTAACTAAGTTATGGAACAGCCTGTACTTACAGTTTGTAATTATGTACATAGGCAGCTACTGTTACACATATGTTACAGGCTGAGTCTGTTACACAGATACTTATACACTTAAGTACAATCTTGATACACTTTATTTTAAGTAGCTTATGCCTGTGTAATATTATGTAATTTTAATATAATTATAAAGATATTACATGTATTTAAGCTGTGCACTGGTGGGTTAAATCAAACTAAGGTTCAGCTGGAGAAGGTGTACAGTATAGATACACATGAAGTACACTTAAGTACAATCTTGATACAAGTAAGTAGCTTATGTCTGTGTACTTACATTTATAATTACATCATATAAAGTCTGCAACACATATGTAACAATCTTTTGGTTACATAAGTAGCTGTGTAACAGACTCAGTCTGTTACATACGTGTAACAGTAGCTGCCTATGTACATCTACATAATTACAAACTTAGGCTGTGTTCCATAACTTAGTTACATTGTAAGTACATTTTTTTCATGTAAGTTCAACAACTACTACTAAGTACTTAACTATGTAATTACTCTGTATTATGGATACCTTAAAATAAAGTGTTACCGAAGATTCGGTCCCACTTTATATTAAGTGGCCTTAACTACTATGTACTTACATTTAAATTAATCATTTTGTACAATGCACTTATTGTGTACATACATGTTCTTACATTGTACTTAATACCTTTATGTAATTACATCTGTAATTAATTTCTGTAATTACATTTATAAGTACACTGTTGACCCATCCCTCACACCTTAACCCACCCTTAAACCGACCCAGACCACCAAACCTGTCCCTAACCTTACCCATATCCCTCCTCAATACCAGCAAAAGTGTTTTGCAATACAATATGAATACAATAAGTATTGTACTTATTTTTTGATGTAAGTACATAGTAGTTAAGGCCACCTAATATAAAGTGTGACCGAAGACTCTTATTGTGTTTTGTTGCTCTGCTGCATCTGTCTTTGTAGCCTCAAGCAATGCTGTGCGTTCCGAACAGATTCTCATGAAATCCATCTTTCCCCATTAAAATTCATAATATTAGGTTGCATTTGGTTTAGGGCATGTATTAATTTATTTGTAGAATTAATTCATATTATGATTCCTTAATCCTTCAGACGGCGTTTGTTTTTAGATTAAGAAATACTTAAAAATTCCTTTTGCATATGTATGAAGAACTGGTTTGTGATCTTATCGTTTGAGATAGATACAGCGATAGATGGAAGAGATGATGGAATGTCTTTGAGAAACTAACCGTTTCACAGGAGCGCTGACAAATATCCGTCTTGGTGGTAACATTGACAAGAAATGCTGCTCTTCAAAACCTTTGTACACAATACTTACGCATGTAAACAAATATTTTCATTAGGCTGCAGCATTCGGGGTATGTATAAAGATGGTAGTCAGAATGAATCTATCACGCCTCTATCTGTAATCCCTTCTAGGCTATCCACCTTATTTTGCAGCAAGGAAGTGAGCTGTTTTCTGTAAATGTGCAAGACTTTCAAATAGCTGCAACAACTTTTATGTAAAAGTAAATAAATACGTTGGATATCTGTACCAGTGAGCTGTTTCTACTGAAGTTTATGCTTTCAGTATCTCGAAAATCCAATGAATCAACAAGGAACTAAGCAGGACAGACAGGGATGTGGGGGGAGATATAAAATCTGATATTAGATATGACAGATGAGAAAACAAAACAGCAATAAATAAATTAATTAACAAATGTAGTGAATTCCAATAGTTTTACTAGAGTTTATATTTAAATATAACAGAGATTGAGATATTACAATAACATTCAGTTGAAAATGAGGTTGACGTGTTGCTTATACTATACTTTTGTAGACTGTAAAGTTGTATCAACCATTGGAGTATTAACAAGCAATAAATTATTGACTAAATAAACGCCCCTTGATTTGCAGATTACATTAATCAGAAAAGAAGCCAATGACATTATGATTTTATTGATTTTTAGAATAAATAAATTACTAAAAGTGCTTGTATGACTAGAGATGTTTTAGCCTGTTCTGAAGGTATACAGGACTAGAGCTAAAATAGACGCAAGTCAGAGTCTCGTTTACATATACGAGTTCTTCATTTTGGCAGACCTGGAAGGCAAGGGAGATTCAGACTTGGCATGAGTGGTCAGTTACGGTCAGTTAAACCGCGGAACCAGAAGCGACACCGCAACCAGGAATGAAGCGGTCAACACACTGATCCTGCTGCTGACTGCCCCTGATGAATATTCTGCATTACAAAGAGAAGAGAACAGAAAGAACTTAATATTTATCATTCACTCTCAAAGTAGAACTTTATCTAAAGCACATCTGCATTTACATGAGTGTGTTGATCAATGTATGAACACAACAATTTTTGCTGTACACTCCATTAAAGGTTTCCATCACACAAAACGTTTCTTTATAGTGGGTTCTTGAGATTATTACAGTGTTCTTCACACTAAGAAAAGAAGTGGTTCTTTTAAGAACTGTTGACTGAAATGGAACTTCTAAGGAATTGCTGCAAAAACCCCTTTTGGAAGCCCTATTTTTGAAGAGTGCAGTGCAAGATTGAAGTGTGTCACTCACCGGTTCCATTTATTATAATTGAAGAAGTGAAGATCTGGAAGGGTAATGTGTTGTTTCTGGCTGCTCGAACTACTGTGTTCACTATCTGGGTGCTATTGGGTAGAACGGTGCCTGCTCCAAATACAAGATCCATGCTGTTTCGGATCGTGGGCACACTCCTTAATTTCACACTGGCATCACTGGAGAGAGTTCGGAATCAAGATTCATCAATGAAAACTGTGTTATGTTGAATCAGTAGCTATATTCAAGAACACACAGCATATTCATACCTGAAGCTTGTTATGGATATGGTGCTGAATGATGTAGGGTAATCAGCAAAGAAGAAAGGTTCAAGCTGCAAAACAAGAGTTGTTTGTCAAAATTGGCTTTCCTTTGTAAAGCATGTTACCCAAAGTTCATCAGTAGACACGTCACACTCACCCCTTTTTTTATCAGCAAAACCCTGTTCTGAAATTCAGTAGAATTTTTATTGGAAAGAGCAGCCGCAAAGGTTCCGTTGGTGAGGATTGTCAGCGGAATTATCTGCACTGATTCTACAAAACAGGAATTGTTTTTTAAAGAATTTGCATAGAACATTGTAGTAATGCTAGTGAAGAAAATCTTAGAAATTGGGCATATCAGAAAACTCTAAATCAATTGAGATTTCAACTTACTAACAACACTAATAGTGGTATCATCGATGGTGAGGTTGAAACCTGACGTTGGATTTGTAACTGCTTCTTTTAGAGTCTCCACAATGTCATTGTTGCTGGGGATCGGTTCATTGGACGTTTGGCTAAACACTAATTCAAGCTCCGCCTGTACATTTTCTTCTGCTCGGGTTCTGGCAAAAGGTCTGAAAGGAATTGCATGTTTATAGGTTACATCTGTCAGTGTGGTAGACATGAGGATTAAAGGTCCTTGCATACTAAGTCCAAAATTTTCATATACGTTTTTTCGTATTCGTCATTCTAAAAGGTTGTCATGTGCAGAAACCTTGCACACTGAGTCCGATGTACAGTAATGAATCCGTTGCGAACAAATTCGCAAAATTGAGTCTTAAAGCAGTGTGGATGATTTTGTTATCCTCTCTCTTTGTAAAAAGAAAAAGAAATAGTAAATGGGTCCATCCAATCCTAAGATTGCGTAGAGAGAAAGGAGACACACACACACACACAAAACTCGCACATCGGAAAGGTGCGCTCCAGGCATTGAATCCAGCATACAATACAACACCATTATTTGTACTCGTACGGTGGCTCTGAATTGTGAAAACACCTCTCAATATGTTTGCTACGGATGCAGAAAACACAGAAAATTGAACCCAATGTATTTTCTTCTTATTTTCTTTTTTTTTAAATCACAGATGAAAGTTTTGGAGGCAGTGTGTTATTTTTTTAATGTGCAAAAATTTTGGACAAGAATATCAGACTCCGTGTGCAAGGACCTGTAGTCTTTTACATATTCAATAAACCTAGGGTTAGTCAGTCTAAAGTTATCCAAAAATGTAAAGTTGATTGCATGGAAGTTGAGATCTCAAATAACATTTTAACAGCAAAATCATAGAGGACTTATATCTGGTCCTACATCACGTATAATCAGCCTGAAAGTTTATTTGTTGAAATTGAGTTAATCGTGCTAATAAAAATTGGTCTACTGGACCACTTGAGAGGGATGGACCCATTGAGTCACAGGGATTCAGGATTCTTACAAATACAGGTGCATCTCAATGAATTAGAATGTCATGGAAAAGTTCATATATTTCAGTAATTCAACTCAAAGTGTGAAACTTGTGTATTAAATAAATTCAATGCACACAGACTGAAGCAGTTTAAGTCTTTGGTTCTTTTAATTGTGATGATTTTGGCTCACATTTAACAAAAACCCACCAATTCACTATCTCAACAAATTAGAATATGGTGACATGCCAATCAGCTAATCAACTCAAAACACCTACAAAGGTTTCCTGAGCCTTCAAAATGGTCTCTCAATTTGGTTCACTAGGCTACACAATCATGGGGAAGACTGCTGCTCTGACAGTTGTCCAGAAGACAATCATTGACACCCTTCACAAGGAGAGTAAGCCACAAACATTCCTTGCCAAAGAAGCTGGCTGTTCACAGAGTGCTGTATCCAAGCATGTTAACAGAAAGTTGTGTGGAAGAAAAAGATGCACAACCAACGAGAGAACCGCAGCCTTATGAGGACTATCAAGCAAAATTGATTCAAGAATTTGGGTGAACTTCACAAGGAATGGACTGAGGCTGGGGTCGAGGCATCAAGAGCCACCACACACAGACGTGTCGAGGAATTTGGCTACAGTTGTCGTATTCCTCTTGTTAAGCCACTCCTGAACCACAGATAACATCAGAGGCGTCTTACCTGGACTACGGAGAAGAAGAACTGGATTGTTGCCCAGTGGTCCAAAGTTCAGATGAGAGCAAATTTTGTATTTCATTTGGAAACCAAAGTCCTAGAGTCTGGAGGAAGGGTGGAGAAGCTCATAGCCCAAGCTGCTTGAAGTCCAGTGTTAAGTTTCCACAGTCTGTGATGATTTGGGCTGCAATGTCATCTGCTGGTGTTGGTCCATTGTGTTTTTTGAAAACCAAACCTGTTTACTCAGAAATTTTGGAGCACTTCATGCTTCCTTCTGCTGACCAGCTTTTCAAAGATGCTGATTTCATTTTCCAGCAGGATCTGGCACCTGCCCACACTGCCAAAAGCACCAAAAGTTGGTTAAATGACCATGGTGTTGGTGTGCTTGACTGGCCAGCAAACCCACCAGACCTGAACCCCATAGAGAATCAATGGACTATTGTCAAGAGGAAAATGAGAAACAAGAGACCAAAAAATGCAGAAGGCGACTGTCAAAGAAACCTGGGCTTCCAGACCACCTCAGCAGTGCCACAAACTGATCACCTCCATGCCACGCCGAACTGAGGCAGTAATTAAAGCAAAAGGAGCCCCTACCAAGTATTGAGTACATATACAGTAAATTAACATACTTTCCAGAAGGCCAACAATTCACTAAAAATGTTTTTTTTTTATGAAGTCTTATGAAGTATTCTAATTTGTTGAGATAGTGAATTTGTGGGTTTTTGTTAAATGTGAGCCAAAATCATCACAATTAAACAACCAAAGACTTAAACTACTTCAGTCTGTGTGCATTGAATTTATTTAATACACGAGTTTCACAATTCGAGTTGAATTACTGAAATAAATGAACTTTTCCACGACATTCTAATTTATTGAGATGCACCTGTATATAAAGTCTACATACAGGAAATGTTGTTAAAGATTCTCTAAAGTAAACCTAGATTAACTGAAATAAGTAATGAACTAGAATCCCACCTGAAAGCAATCACAATAGTCCTGATGAAAAGAGCTCCATACTTCAGTTTGTATACTTTGTCAAACTATGGAAGAAGGAGTGTTGGGAATGTCATTAAACGTCACATACAAGAATTAAATGCACTGATCATGTTACACTTTCCTTTAGATAAGAATCAGTTGCCAAAATATCACAGTAGGATGCTAAATTCAACTTGATTTAAAGATGAAAACCAAACAAGCAATAGGGTTGGATACCGTTCACATTTTCACCGGGACGTTACTGTATCGGTACCTGAAATTCGGTACTAGTACCCAACGGTACCTTTTTTCGGTACTTTACTCTCTGTGTAATAACAAAAACATTTATTTCAGTGAAAAAGTAAGTCCAAAACTCTCAATTTCAACATTCTGAACAATAGGGCTGTCACGAATCTGGTTCGTGGTCTTCCATCCACTCGCCACCAGAGGTCACTCGCTCACCACATTGACTCTTGCACTACACTACTGTTGCACATCACCCACGGACTACAATACCCATCATCCATTGTATTGACGACACACACACACACACACACACACACACACACACACACACACACACACACACACACACACACACACACACAGACAGCTGACTGCACTGATCACACAGCTTACATAAACCATGGACTTCCTTGCACAGATCGCCGAGTATTGATCTGCGTATAGCTCTCTTCTAGCGCTAGCTGCCTTACCGTGCCGTGTTTCTGTGTAATCACCAGTATTGTTCTATGTTTATCACTCTGAGTCTAGTTTCTTGTGCTAGTTATTTTTGTCATTTCGTGTTGCCTTGTTTCCTGTTCCCTAATTCCTGCCTGTGTTTCTTGGATTAACCCTTGCCCTGCCATTTGGACTCTGTTTGCACCTCGCTTGGACTATTGCCTGTGTACCTGGATAATCTCTCTCTGCCTTGCCCTGTTGGATATTGTTTGCTGATCGAAGACCAACGCTTGTCCTAGGATTACTCTGTGTCTTGCTCATGCCATACCTGTTTGCCGTTGTTCGACCCTGCCTGTATTTATGACCATGTCTTTCAATAAAACCCTGCAAATGGATCCCCACGCCTCGTTGTTCCCATTACAAGGGCCCTAAAATTTCTTCTTTTTTTTTCTTCCAGAAATTCTTGTGTGTTTTATTTTTTCTGATAATCAAATGAAGGCATGGAACATTTATTTTTAATCAAATGAAAATAAATTTGATTTTTTTTCTACAATTAAGTGGTTAATGTGGTTGTAATAATTATTTTTATCATTTAATTGTTTTATTTAAATTTGACAGTAAATGGAATATATAAAAACATACATTATACTGTAAATAGTAATACAAGAGTAATATATTTGTTACATGTTAAACCGCACTTTTATTTTGACAGGTTGCTGTGAAGTTTCTGTGTGTATACAGTATGATATGATGCTAGTTTTCTCAAATGAAATGGTACAATTCTCATGAAGTGACTCACAGCCATAAGTTCATATGTTCATGTCGTCATGTAGTGAGATGCAGAGGCTGAAAATCACCACGAGTTCACGTGTGCTTCAGTATTTGTGTAGTAAACAAAACCTCCATTCACCTCCACCATTCATACTTGGCTCATACTAAGTCTCTGCCATTCATACTTACCGAGGCTAACGGAACATGCAGGATACATATTTAAACCGTCTTTTTGCGTTTTAATATTCACAGACATTAGTTCATATTGCGATTTGAATTAAGTGACAGACCTTCTTTTATTCATCCAAAACTTGCCGAATTCTGTGGCATTCCGTGCTATAGAGTAAGTTCCATTTTTATGAATGGACTCCGCCATCCTGTCCACGTTTTCGCGGAAAGCCTATGACCCTAGAAATGTAAGCACACTTCAGAACATTTCGGTTTGCCGTGTGTTGGGTTTTAAAGAGTTGGAGGGGTGACATCATGTCACAGGGTATCTCTCTCTCTCTATCTCTCTTGTATGCTCCCAAATGCGTTCTCAGGTACTGATATTTGGTACCGAATGATTTAATTTGAATCGGTACTCTGTAGTACCGACGCAATTCGGTCGGTACCCTTAAAAGTACCATGTTTGGTACCCAACTCTAACAAGCAACCATGCAAAACAAGCAGAATTCGTTACACATGGTACTACACCCCAAAGAAAGTTTCTATTGTTTAAAAAAACTCACCTCACTTTGAACTTTTTCTGCTAGGTTCTTAAATGCTACACTTTGAGTGTTTTGAAGGTCTGGAATAAATACTATTAAAATGACGAACTCTATGGTTACAACTGGTGGAGGGCGAGTTGGTACTGCTGTGGTAGTGGTTTGTGTTGTTGTTGTTGTTGTTGTTGCTGTTGTTGTTGTTGTTGTTGTTGCTGTGGTTGTGGTGGTGGTGGTTTTGGCTGTTGTAGTTGTGGCTTTTGTTGTTAGCGGGGTGATTGAGGCTTTTATTGTTGGTGCTTTTGTTGTTGTTGTTGCTTGACCTTTGGTGGTTGGCTTGAATGTAGTGGGCTTGGTCGTGGTTGTAGTATGTATGGTGGTAGTGGAAAGGTCCGTATTTGTTATGACTTTTGGTGGTGATTGTATTGCAGATTGTATTATAAGTGCAAAAGAAATGGGAAAACCAATGTTAGTCTTCATGTGAACAAATACATTTTTAAAGTAAAACACCACAATGAATCATAAGGGACAAATTTATGTTGTACGTAATGTGCACTGAGAGAAAGATTCACATTACACAACATCAAAGTAGTGCAACCAGTGCTGTTTTTTTTTTTTTTTTTTCAATTGACTGACTTTACCTTTTGCACTGGTAATATTAAATTTAGTAGCGGCATTGGTGATAGTCTCTATGATCTCATTGTCACTCGGCAAAAGACTGTCTTTCTGGAATTCCAAATTCATATCAGTGAGGACTGATCCAGGACTACAAGAATGAAAGAGAAGAGACAAGGTCTTTGTTAAAGATGTTACTTCATCAAGGTAAGTTAAGGGATGTCTTAGGATGAAGTTAAAGTCACTATATATTTGTAACCCACCTGAACCTAATCACTATCAGTCTTAAGAAGAACAGGAATGTTTTTTTAAAGATCGGCTCAAACTGTAGAAAAATTACAAGATACTTTTAGGAAAACTGCAAGGATGGGGATTATTTTGTTGCATTACATAATACATCCAAATTTAAATATACATTTAAATTTGTACTTTTAGGGCTGGGCAATATTAGCAAAAATTCATATCGGTATTTTTGGGCTGATTTGCGGTATCGGTATATATCTCTGTATTTTGTGAGTTAATTGAACATTAAGTGAATGTAACCATGTAGGCATATATTATGTGCAAAACAGGGTTAAAATCAAATGACATTCTAACATTGTAACACTGCAATCTAAAAACAAAAATAATCATTTTAAAGCAGAAGTTAAATTTACTAAACTAAAAATGAAAATAATAAAAAAGCACAGATTAATTGAGTAAAAGGGCTATTTTGATTACCCTGTTACACTTTACAGTTAGTGCTATCATACAAATACACTTAACTTGTAGGTTTAAAATTCTAAATATGTCACATTTATTGTTCAACTACAAATATTTCAGCAAAATGTATATGTGTAAGAGTTATTGCACTCCTATTTCATTGCACTCTGTCTTATTGGCGCACATGCGCACAACGGCGCTCATTTTAAAAGAAGTCTGTGAAGTTTAGCGTAGAATCGCAAAGCAAAAGCTCATGCACTTCTGACAGCAACATGGATTTCCATGGCTTCTTAAACATTTACAGATGGAGAATATAACGGTGAAATGTAAGTTATGCATTAGGGCTGGGATGATAAATCGATGCAGAATCGATTCCTCGATTGTCCGAATGCATCGCAATTCCTCTGGATAAACAGTGCGAGTAGCATCTCTGTCAGCGGCACAGAGCCGCTTCTGTCAGAGCCGCTTTAAACTACAGGCAGAGTTTTTTAAAGCCCTTCATATAAAGCTTGTCACATGTTTAGAACAAATTGTATTACGCACTTTCTCTCCAGCAGTTCAGTCTGTGTCCTCCCTAGATATTTTTTCAGATGCGCTCGTGTCAAACTACTGTATATCGATATTAACGGTATTGCTTCATACCGTATCGCTTATAAAAAAACATATCGATATATTATACAAACTCTATATATCGCCCAGCCCTATGTACTGTACTTTTCGGCTGTTCAAAACTACATCCTCCACTATGAAGTATGCAAATGTTTGTCACATACCTCCGTTTTCACACTTTGCTCTCGCATTTTATAGAGATTTGATTTGCTGTCAGACAGTAAAGGATCAAATGTTTCTGAGCTGGAAAATCTGACTTTCACTGTAGTTGTGAGCGGTGCTGTTGTTTCAAGCAAAGGTGTGGTTGTAGTTGTGATGGCAAGTTGGGTTGGTTTTGTAGTTAAGGTAGTAGTTGTAGATATAGAGTGGGTTGCAGTTGTTTTTGGTTGAATCGTAGGTGCAGGTATATTTGAAGTTGTAGGCTGGGTTGAAGTCATTGTAGGTGGGGTCGTGGCTAATATTGAAGGTTGGATTGTAGTAGCTATAGATGGGGATATAGCTATAGGCTGTGCTGTAGTTGTAAGTGTAGAGTGGGCTACAGTTGGAGCAGGGGTTAAAGGTGAGGTTGAAGGCTGGATTGCATTTGTTGTGGGTTGGGTTGCAGCGGATGTAAGCTGGGTGGTACCGATTGTAAGTTGTTGTGTAGTTATTTGGTCTGTAAAAGTTGGTTTGGTATGTAGTTGTTGGGATGTAGTCGCAGCTGTAGACTGAATTGTAATTGTGGTGGGTGGGACTGTATGAGTTGTAAGCTGGGTTGTAGTTGTAGATTTGCTTGCATATACAAATGTTGCTTGGATTGTACTGGTAGGTTGGGGTAAATTTGTAGTCAGTTGCATTGTTATTGTGGGCTGAGTTGTAGTCTCAGTTGTAGCTATTATAATTGTTGGTTGTTTAGCTGTTGTAGGGTTTGATGTTGTTGTTGACTGGACTGTTGATATAGGTTGGGATATAGTTGTGGTCTGGACTCTGTTGGTACCATGAATGGTTGTGGTAAACGTTCGCTGAGTTATAATTGTTGACTGGATTTCAGCTGTTTTTGTGCTCTGAGTTTGGGTTAATTCTGAGTTTGGTTGAGATGTAGCTGTAGTTATAGGTGGGAATGCAGTTTGTGTAGGTTGTGAAGTAGTTACAGGCTGGGCAGTTGTTGAGAATGTAGGCTGGTTTGTAGCTGTTGCAAGTTGTGGTGTAGTAATTGAGGATTGGGCATTAGTTGTAGGTTGGATTTCTTTTTGTGTAGATTGTGGAGTAGTGGTCTGGGCTGTATATGTAGGCTGGGCAGTTGTTGAGAATGTAGGTTGGGTTGTAGCTGTTGCAAGTTGTGGTGTAGTAATTGAGGATTGGGCATTAGTTGTAGGTTGGATTTCTTTTTGTGTAGATTGTGGAGTAGTGGTCTGGGCTGCATATGTAGGCTGGGCAGTTGTTGAGAATGTAGGTTGGGTTGTAGCTGTTGCAAGTTGTGGAATAGTAATTGAGGATTGGGCATTAGTTGTAGGTTGGATTTCTTTGTGTGTAGATTGTGGAGTAGTGGTCTGGGCTGCATATGTAGGCTGGGCAGTTGTTGAGAATGTAGGTTGGGTTGTAGCTGTTGCAAGTTGTGGTGTAGTAATTGAGGATTGGGCATTAGTTGTAGGTTGGATTTCTTTTTGTGTAGATTGTGGAGTAGTGGTCTGGGCTGCATATGTAGGCTGGGCAGTTGTTGAGAATGTAGGTTGGGTTGTAGCTGTTGCAAGTTGTGGTGTAGTAATTGAGGATTGGGCATTAGTTGTAGGTTGGATTTCTTTTGTGTAGATTGTGGAGTAGTGGTCTGGGCTGTATATGTAGGCTGGGCAGTTGTTGAGAATGTAGGTTGGGTTGTAGCTGTTGCAAGTTGTGGTGTAGTAATTGAGGATTGGGCATTAGTTGTAGGTTGGATTTCTTTTTGTGTAGATTGTGGAGTAGTGGTCTGGGCTGTATATGTAGGCTGGGCAGTTGTTGAGAATGTAGGCTGGTTTGTAGCTGTTGCAAGTTGTGGTGTAGTAATTGAGGATTGGGCATTAGTTGTAGGTTGGATTTCTTTTTGTGTAGATTGTGGAGTAGTGGTCTGGGCTGCATATGTAGGCTGGGCAGTTGTTGAGAATGTAGGTTGGGTTGTAGCTGTTGCAAGTTGTGGTGTAGTAATTGAGGATTGGGCATTAGTTGTAGGTTGGATTTCTTTTTGTGTAGATTGTGGAGTAGTGGTCTGGGCTTTATATGAAGGCTGGGCAGTTGTTGAGAATGTAGTCTGGGTTGTAGCTGTTGCAAGTTGTGGTGTAGTAATTGAGGATTGGGCATTAGTTGTAGGTTGGATTTCTTTTTGTGTAGATTGTGAAGTAGTGGTCTGGGCTGTATATGTAGGCTGGGCAGTTGTTGAGAATGTAGTCTGGTTTGTAGCTGTTGCAAGTTGTGGTATAGTAATTGAGGATTGGGCATTAGTTGTAGGTTGGATTTCTTTTTGTGTAGATTGTGGAGTAGTGGTCTGGGCTGTATATGTAGGCTGGGCAGTTGTTGAGAATGTAGGTTTGGTTGTAGCTGTTACAAGTTGTGGTGTAGTAATTGTGGATTGGGCATTAGTTGTAGGTTGGATTTCTTTTTGTGTAGATGGTGAAGCAGCTGTGGTCTGGGGGGTTGTTGAAAAAGAATGTTGGGCTGTACCTGTTTCAAGCTGCAATGTAGTCATTGTTGATTCTGGATTTGATATAGGTTGGATTGTAGGTTGTGAAGTGATTACAGGCTGGGCTATAGTTGTAGGCTGAGTTGCAGCTGTTGCAAGTTGTGATGTAATCATTGTAGACTGAGCCTGGGTAATTCCTATAGTTGTCAATTCAGTCTCTGCAGTTGAATCTTGGTTAGATGTTACACTTTCAGGTATTCCTGATGTGAATTTTGTTGTGGATTCCAGTGCCTTTTTAGTGGTTGGTACATCGGTGAAGACTATGGTTTCTTTTATTGTGGTTCCAGCTGTGATTTCTGTGGTTGATTGAGGTGTTGAGGTTGTAGTTGATTGGACAGTACCTTCTACAGTTGACAGATTAGTTTTCTCTGTTGAAGCTTCTTCTGTTGAATCTGTTATAAATGGTGTTGATTTGTTTGTGACACTTGAAGAAATGTCTGGTGTGAATGTTGTTGTGGATTCCAATGCCTTTTTAGTAGTTGGTACATCAGTGACGTCTTCAGTTGTTTCTTCTAAAGTGGATCCAGCTATAAATCTTGTGGTTGATTGTTGTGTTGGGGTTGTAGTTGATTGGTCAGTAACTCCTGGAGTTAACAGTTTAGTTTCCTCTGTTGAAACTTGCTTTGAATTGTTTGTAAATGGTGTTGGTTTGTTTGTGACACTTGTAAATATTTCTGATGTGAATGTTGTTGTCAGTTTTTTATCAGTAGTGTGGTCAGTGACATTTGTGGTTGTTTCTTCTACGGTGGATCCAGCTGTAAATCTTGTGTTTAATGGTGGGTTTGTACTTGTAGTTGGTTGATTAACTCCTGTAGTTGATGGTTCAGTTACCTCTGTTGAATCTTCCTCTGATGAATCAGTTGTAAACAGTGTTGCTTTGTTTGTGATACTTGTAGACATTTTTGATGTGAATGGTGTTGTCAATTCTTCATCAGTAGTGTAGTCAGTGACATTTGTAGTTATTTGTTCTATGGTGGATCCAGCTGTAAATCTTGTGTTTAATGGTGGGTTTGTACTTGCAGTTGGTTGATTAACTCCTGTAGTTGATGGTTCAGTTACCTCTGTTGAATCTTCCTCTGATGAATCAGTTGTAAAAAGTGTTGTTTTGTTTGTGATACTTGTAGACATTTTTGATGTGAATGGTGTTGTCAATTCTTCATCAGTAGTGTAGTCAGTGACATTTGTAGTTATTTGTTCTATGGTGGATCCAGCTGTAAATCTTGTGTTTGATGGCGGTTTTGTACTTGTAGTTGGTTGATCAGTAACTCCTGTAGTTGATGCTTCAGTTTCCTCTGTTGAATCTTCCTCTGATGAATCACTTGTAAATGGTGTTGGTTTGTTTGTGATACTTGTAGATATGTCTGATGTGAATGGTGTTGTCAGTTCTTCATCAGTTGTATCATCAGTGACATTTACTGTTATTTCTTCTAAGGTGGATCCAGCTATAATTCTTGTGGTTGATTGTGTTGTAGTTGGTTGATCAGTAACACCTGTAGTTGACGCTTCAGTTTCCTCTGTTGAATCTTCCTCTGATGAATCATTTGTAAATGGTGTTGGTTCGTTTGTGATACTTGTAGATATGTCTGATGTGAATGGTGTTGTCAGTTCTTCATCAGTAGTATCATCAGTGACATTTACTGTTATTTCTTCTAAGGTGGATCCAGCTATAATTCTTGTGGTTGATTGTGTTGTAGTTGGTTGATCAGTAACTCCTGTAGTTGACGCTTCAGTTTCCTCTGTTGAATCTTCCTCTGATGAATCATTTGTAAATGGTGTTGGTTCGTTTGTGATACTTGTAGATATGTCTGATGTGAATGGTGTTGTCAGTTCTTCATCAGTAGTATCATCAGTGACATTTACTGTTATTTCTTCTAAGGTGGATCCAGCTATAATTCTTGTGGTTGATTGTGTTGTAGTTGGTTGATCAGTAACTCCTGTAGTTGATGCTTCAGTTTCCTCTGTTGAATCTTCCTCTGATGAATCATTTGTAAGTGGTGTTGGTTCGTTTGTGATACTTGTAGATACGTCTGATGTGAATGGTGTTGTCAGTTCTTCATCAGTAGTATCATCAGTGACATTTACTGTTATTTCTTCTAAGGTGGATCCAGCTATAATTATTGTGGTTGATTGTATTGTAGTTGGTTGATCAGTAATTCCTGTAGTTGACACTTCAGTTTCCTCTGTTGAATCTTCCTCTGATGAATCATTTGTAAATGGTGTTGGTTCGTTTGTGATACTTGTAGATACGTCTGATGTGAATGGTGTTGTCAGTTCTTCATCAGTAGTATCATCAGTGACATTTACTGTTATTTCTTCTAAGGTGGATCCAGCTATAATTCTTGTGGTTGATTGTGTTGTAGTTGGTTGATCAGTAACTCCTGTAGTTGAAGCTTCAGTTTCCTCTGTTGAATCTTCCTCTGATGAATCATTTGTAAATGGTGTTGGTTCGTTTGTGATACTTGTAGATATGTTTGATGTGAATGGTGTGGTCAGTTCTTCATCAGTAGTATCATCAGTGACATTTACTGTTATTTCTTCTAAGGTGGATCCAGCTATAATTCTTGTGGTTGATTGTGTTGTAGTTGGTTGATCAGTAACTCCTGTAGTTGACGCTTCAGTTTCCTCTGTTGAATCTTCCTCTGATGAATCATTTGTAAATGGTGTTGGTTCGTTTGTGATACTTGTAGATATGTCTGATGTGAATGGTGTGGTCAGTTCTTCATCAGTAGTATCATCAGTGACATTTACTGTTATTTCTTCTAAGGTGGATCCAGCTATAATTCTTGTGGTTGATTGTGTTGTAGTTGGTTGATCAGTAACTCCTGTAGTTGAAGCTTCAGTTTCTTCTGTTGAATCTTCCTCTGATGAATCATTTGTAAATGGTGTTGGTTCGTTTGTGATACTTGTAGATATGTTTGATGTGAATGGTGTGGTCAGTTCTTCATCAGTTGTATCATCAGTGACATTTACTGTTATTTCTTCTAAGGTGGATCCAGCTATAATTCTTGTGGTTGATTGTGTTGTAGTTGGTTGATCAGTAACTCCTGTAGTTGACGCTTCAGTTTCCTCTGTTGAATCTTCCTCTGATGAATCATTTGTAAATGGTGTTGGTTCGTTTGTGATACTTGTAGATATGTCTGATGTGAATGGTGTTGTCAATTCCTGTGCTTCATCAGTAGTATTGTCAGTGAAGTCTATAGTTATTTCTTCTAAGGTGGATCCAGCTGTAATTCCTGCGGCTGATTGTGTCGTTAAGGCTGTATTTGGTCGATCGGTAAATCCTATAGTTGATGATTCAGTCCCCTCTGTTGAATTGTCCTCTGATGAATCAGTTGTAAAGTCTGTTTTTGATTCATCTGTAACATTTGTGGCTGATTCATCTGTGAAATCTGTTAGTAATCTGTCAGCGGTAAATGCTGTAGTTCCAGCCGTAAAGTTTGGTGTGTTGTTTGACTGATCTGTAGTATCAATGGTAGGGTCATCCATTGTTGTCATTTCTGTCATGTCACCATCAGTCGATTCATCTGTAAACGATGTAATTTTTTTGTTTTGTTTGTTTCAGTAAATTCATTTCTGGGAAGTTGTTGTGCAACATAGTGAAGTGAACTCACCTGTTAAACCGGTTAGAGGTTCCACAGTGCTGTTTGTAATTGATTCGGCAGATTCATCAGTTGTGTCTGCTGTAGAATCATTTGTAACATTAACAATTAAATCTGTTGCATTGTCATCTGTTGAGTCTGTGGCTGTCTTAACATTCATTGTTGTTGACTGAACTCTGATTGCAGTATGTGCTGTTAAAAAAAAAAGAGCAAACATTAGAACAAGTGCACAGAAATTAATGAGTGAAAAAAGAGGGATCAGCGATATGGCATTCTCAATATAAATGTGAAAAGATATGAACTAACCAGTTAACATAAGAATGGTGGTCATCAGTACTGTTCTCCACATCTTGATAGCTGTAAGAACCAATAACATTTGAACATAATGTAAGATGAGAGATAAATGATCAAAATACAGACTTCATATCATTTGCTTTTGTTGTATAAATGCCTTGCCCACCAGACTTTCTTAGTTCTCTCTTGGAAACTTTTCAACTGTCTACCCTGTCTGACACACCCAGTCCAGGTCATGGAGCATTTGATTAATGAGCTGATGAGTTCAATGAGATGCATTAGAACATAAACATGTCCTGAAAAATAAGTGAAGTGCTTGAGTGTGATTTAGTTATTGTGCAGTAGAGGTTTGCTAGATGTCAGTGAGACAATATGACGGGTTTCATTCTGGGGTCAGATTTTAATGGTTAACTTTGAGTTTGCACTGGGTTATAGGTTCTAAATAATGAAAAATAAATAAATAAATAAATAAAAATAAAATAATAATAATAATAATAATAATAATATATATATATATATATATATATATATATAATTATTATTTTTTTTTTTTGCAGTCAATTTACCTAAAATTTGTGCATCACGTTCTGCGTCCTATGAAAGTAGAATTTGTGCCTGTTTGTTCGGGTCAAGTGACAGTTTCACTTACAGGCTGAGTTTGGGTTTCAACTTAAAGGGATAGTTCACCCAAAAATGAAAATTCTGTCATTAATTACTCACCCTTATGTCGTTCCAAACCTGTAAGACCTTCATTCATCTTCAGAACACAAATTAAGATATTTTTTTAATGAAATCTGAGAGCTTTCTGACCCTCAGTAGACAGCAATGCAGCAAAATTACCATTAGTTGAACAAATTTCCTTATATTGACTCGTATGTATGTATATATGGCAGCTATGTGTTAAGCTATGTATTATTCATTGACTTCTTTAACTCAACTAAGCTAGTGACTTACATTTATGAAAGCCCGTTTCCACCACTGAATAAAAAATCGAAGAAAGTAATTGCGACTTTTTATCTCATAATTCAGACTTTTTTTTTTCAATTCTCTTGCAATTCTGACTTTATAACAAGCATTAGAGAAACGTAAATCAGCAATTGCGAGAAAAAAGTCGGTAACGTGGAAAAATTAGGATTAGGATATTAATTTGTCTTGCATTGGAAAAATTAGGAAAAAGTCAGAATTGTGAATGTATGTCTTACAATTCTTAAAAGTGAGATATTCCAGATATTTCTGAGAAATTGTGAGATACAAACTCGCAAATGTGAGAAAAAAAGTCAGAATTGCAAGATATAAACTCATAATTGGGAGGGTAAAAAAGTCAGAATTATGAGAAGTCACAATTACCTTTTTTAATTGATTTAATGAATTATTATTTTTTTAAATGAACGGTGAAAACAGGCTTCCATAGATATTTACATCAAAAATACTATTTACACATTTTGAAATATGTACATGTATATATATATATATATATATACTATTTAATAATACATTTTATCCATCTTTAATTATTTGTGAAAATGTTCCTATTTCATTCAAATGTTCTGTATTTGTAAGTCTAAAAAGGTTTAAATGGATGTTCAAAGCGTAGAAAAGCAAATTAAACTCACCCAGTTGGTTTGATTGCTTCAAGGAATGATGGAGTTGAATGCAATATCAAATACACAGGTTAGGCTGTTAGTCCCATGGTAAAGGTAAATGAAGCCGTGCATTACTAAAATTCAGTGTTTTATTACCTCTCTTTGAGCCATGTGATGTGACATGTCATTATCACAAAGGCTGTAGATTTAACGGAAGGAGGAAGACCATCACTTATTCACATGTCAGTAAAACAGCATTCCAAAGGTTTAAGTTCTGCTAATTCATTCTGTAGCAGTTAAGTGGTGCATTGTTAATGCATTCCATGTTCAACCTAACTGGATCGGTGCATTCTTCATTTATGACATACTGAGGACCAGATGAGGAGAAGGAAATCTATATGAAATTATCACTGATTACACTAAGAAAAAGTATGTGACCTGTTTTATTCAAAGAACAGGAATCTATCAAAGTCTGATCATGTTTGTGGAAGTGAATCATGTCACAAACAAAGGAGATCGCTGAGGACCTGGGAAAAAGAGTTGATGTTGCTCATCAGGCTAGAAAAGTTTACAAAACCATCTCTAAAGAGTTTGGAGCCCACCGTCAGGAGAACACCGAGCAACCATGTTTGTGTGTGTGTGTGTGTGTGTGTGTGTGTGTATAAATGGACAGACCCATGACATACATATACTCTAAAATATGTAAAATATTATCTGTAAAAATGTTAAAAAACCTAGTAAAATTGGCAAGTTTATGATGCCCTCAATATTTGGTATAGAAACATTTTCACTCAATGGCTAGTAAATTTTATAATTTCATACAAACAAACTGCAAGTAACAAATTAAATTAAACATTACATGTTTGTAGCATTTTCATGTAAAACATATTACAATAATCTGCTGTATCATTTACAACTTAGAAAGGTCATTTTTTTTTACTTTGTAGTGTTTTAAAATCTGTTCAGATTTTGCGAAAGTAAGTCTAAGTGTGTACCATCAGGTGCTGTAACTAAATCTCCCTTTGAAGGGACAACAAGTGTTCACTACTATTGCAAATACATGGAATTCACAGTCCAGCTGATCACTGTAATTGTTTCTCAGCCTAGATCACATGACACATTGGTGAAATCAACATACACACTGACAGAGCATCTGTATCAATCCAGCAGCATATAACAAAATCACACAGCCGAAAAAGACATCATACACATTGTTGTTGTGCCAGTAAGTTTTTTTGTTTGTTTTTTGTTTTTGTCTGGTAGCTTAGTCAGAATGCTCTGAGATATTGCATTAATTACCACAGTGTCGTAATTATGTACATATCATTTTGAGAGTTTTGTACAAGTGGTTTTTGTTAAAAGCTGTGGTTCAGCAAATGATTAGAAGGTATAGGCTAATAAATAAACCTGTTTTAATGGCATCATGCACTGGTTCTTTCTTAATCAGTGCATAAAAACCAAGTCTTCTGGATTTAATCCACATAATCTTTGTTTTGGTCTCCTGAAAAGCTTACAGTTTGGGACTGAACGCAGCACATCAGGGGCCTGTACCATGAAGCCGGTTTAGCTGCTAGCCAGGTAAGTTTCAGTTTAGTTTGTGCCAACTCTGGGTTTTAGGTACCATGAAAGTGGTTTGGCTTTTAGCAGTGTTCATCGCCATAGTAACTCATGCTCCACAGCTAACCTGCTATGTTCTGGTTTAGAGAGATCTCAAACCAAAATTTGACCAATCAGCTTCAAGCAAAGTGACACGTCTCTGACGCAATAAAGCCACTCCTCCAGTTTCTCTTACTCCAAATTAAAGGACGCTACATAGTAAAACATTTTTAAATATAAAATCATCTGATTTTTAGAGATTATTTTTTATAATTATTTTGGTTTCACTTTATTTTGATGGTCCCTTTAACACATTCTGTTGACTAGAAGTAACATTGCCCCTACATTCCTACTAATTCTCATTACAGTGTTAGTAGTGTATTAGTAGACTGGTAGGGTTAGGGTTAGAATAAGTTGACATGTACTTGCACAGTTACTTACAGTCAATAGAGTGTCTGTTTGGAGACCAACACAATAAGGAGTTAGTAGATATGAAGCAGACAGTCTACTAATACTCTTATGAGAGTTTGTTGACATGTAGTTGCAACATTACTTAGTGTCAACAGAATGTTCAAAAGGGACCATCAAAATAAAGTGTTACCATTATTTTATATAATTGTTATATCCTTAATCCATTACACATGCCAGTTTAGTTTAATAGTAATTATTAAGCTTTTATTTAAAATCAGTGTAAACATATAGATAATATGCAATATAAATAAGTTTTAGAATCAATAGCTTTAAACATGACTACATATGAGCTTAGATTAAGTGTTTTTATACCTATAAATATTATCAAATCTATAAACTAACTTTACAACATTTACTTGCACTTATATGGTAAGATGTTTTCTTTAAGTTTTCCTCATTCATGGATAGATCGTTTCATGATCGTGTTGTGTAAATGTGTTTAAATTATTCATATTATTCAATCTATTAATCTTCGCACTGGCTCTCTCACAAGAAGTGAATAGTTTTATGTGATTGGCTGCTCATTACTGATGTCACACTTTCATGTGCACATGAGTTGACAAAGAAAGTTGATGATCAGCTTCATGGTACCAACAAAGCCGGATTGGACTGGTTTGGTTTTGTCAACTCAAAACTAATCAGTTTGTTCAGCCACCATCATTGTACAGGCCCCAGGAATCTTAGTCGAGCATGGCTGGCTGAATTATTTACTTGCCTATTACTTTTGAGATCCAGCAGATGGCGACATATAATAGTTTGTCCAATCCTGCTCCTGGAGATCTATCTATCTACCAGCAGAGTTCAGTTCTAACCAACACACCTGTCTGTAACTGTCGAGTGCTCCTGAAGATCTTAATTAGCTGGTTCAGTTGTGTTTGATTGGGGCTGGGTTTACTGGATTGTTAAATAGCATTGGGCAATTAAGCAGAAAAGTGTAAAAATCACAGGGGCCGCTGAACCTCCACTGCTGTTTGATCATCAGGTATAAATTAAACGGTCCCCTCCTGAAATCTGATGGGAAGTTGAGTGTTTGGGGTCTTTTGTCTCCTTGCTGTCTTTCATGATCAAACAGACAGTGCTTGAGATCAATGTTTTGCAAGTGTTTTAACTATTTCTGAAGGGAATCAGCCTGACTTGTAGTTGCTCTTTCTTGTAGTTGACATGTTAGCATATATCGGTCATCTTGGATTTGTATTGATCCATTCATTTCATTCATGAGCTAAAGGGTCCAATAACAAGCATGAAGCCTGCATTATGTGAGCATTATACAGTATGATTTTGCATTGATTATGCCACTGAGGTGACATTTATCATATTGGATAAGTCACGTTTTTCAAAAGTGCTTTTCATTTTAGGAGTAAATGATAAAAAATAGAGTTCACCTCTAAGCTGGGATAAAGGTTTTGTGTGTGTGTTTAATGTTAAAAGAACACAATTTAAGATAAATTATTTTAATATTTAAAAATTAATGTAGAAATGAATATATTGTTTCTGTGTGTATCTATATGCCTCACACACCCATCAGTTTTCACACAGGTTGAATGTTTATGACAATAATGTTTTTATGCTCATATCACATGCTTTCCAAATAAAACCAATGAATCTCAGATGAAACTGCAGAAACTGGACAGACGGGTGTGGGAGGAGTGATTATAACCTGATATGAATCTCGACTGATAAGGACATATTTACAGCTGACAAGAGAGAAGAAGAAATATGACTCAGACTCTGACTGAAAATGAAAATGATTGCTTTTATCACCAGAGATGACTTAGCACTTAGGCCTAGATGCAACATTGACAGTTTTCCAGAAAAGTGATACATATTACATATACAGAATTGAAACATATCTTATTTATATCCATACAGTCTGATAGCTAACTGTGCTTGTATATCATGAAGTCTCTGTGTTCTCTGTTTCATTTGTGCTCTTGGTACCCATTATATTGTTTACCACATCCATAATATCAACTAGCAATACATTTCTCACAGATATATAGAAAAAATTATATGAATTAACAGAGATATTGGAGAGATATTTTATCTAGCAAAAAAATAATACTGATATGATACTGGTATGATACAAGTGCATGAAATTGTGTCTAACTGGCTTAGAAGCATGAAGTTGTTCATGTTAATATATATTGTCAGTAAGCTAGTGTGCTCCAAAACATACACATTTACAAGATTTAAGCATTCAAAACTTAGTCTCTAACGTCCACTAAAATGGATCAATGATTTTTCATGACATTGCCCTGCACTTTAGCTCTTTAGCTTCTCATCAAACTTTGTCCAATCAGATGCTCTCTAGAATCTTGAAAGTGTCCTGCCCCCTGGGCACTTGTTCACAGAATTTTTTGTTTTCTGTGCAGTGAATGGCACATAGTGCACTACATAGGAAACAATTCAGATAGTGTAAATATGCTTAAAAGGGGGCGGGACTGTACTTAAAGTGCTCTATTTTTGCGCACTAATTTTGTACTTAATATACTAAAAATTATTATTTAGTACTTCTTAAGATAAACTTAAGAACATCTCAACTGTGCTATTTTGGAATGCCATGAATATGAACGAAAATGCACTTTTAACATACTGTGTCTGTATTTTAAAAATAGTTTTTAGTCACCACTTGTAGTACACTTGAGTGTACTAGTAAATGAAATATGGTTCAAGTGTACTACTGTCAGGGAACACAGACTCAGACAGATGGTAAGCGACAAAGACCCTCAACAGGAGTATTTATTGACAATCCAAGTTCAACAAGATAATATGGACATTAGGAGACAGACGAGACTCTGAATGGAATGCTATCTGGATTACCAGACTTGAAGAGCACACACAGCACGGAGAGGTCAGAGTTGGGATCCAGGAGCTGGGGGAACAGGTGAGTTATGGAGAATGTTCAAGAAGATCGTTGGAGACGAAGTGTAATCCTTGGAAGGAGAAAATCACACTTGGTGAGCAGAATAGCGTTAGCATCTGTGATCCACGAGGGAGACCAGACAATGAGTGAGTGCTGGGTACGTGCTTATGTGTGTGCTGATAATTATGTGACAGGTGTAGCTGATTAATATTCGAGTGATTGGGAGCATTGAGTGGTGGTGGAGCCTGGTGTAGCTGTGACAGAACCCCCTCCTCCACGGCCATCTCCTGAGGGCCGTTGAATGTGGCGCCTAGGTGGATGACCTCGGCCTCGTGGTGCTAGGCATTGAGGGTGCATTGAGTGGAATTCTGTGAGAAGGTTAGGATCCAAGATGTCATCCCTGGTGACCCAAGACCTCTCTTCTGGGCTGTAGCACTCCTAGTCTACTAAGTATTCTAGTCACCCACCCCGATGCCTAGAATTCAGGATCTCCTTGAAAGAGTAAACGGTTCCATCCTCCAACATTATAGGAAGAGGGGGTTCAGCTACAGGTCCAGGCTCTGTGGAAACAGGAGAAACAGGTGAATGATATGGTTTTAGGAGTGATACGTGGAATGTGGGATGAATTCTATATTGTGCAGGGAGTTGTAATTGGTAGGTGACTGGGTTGACCTGACGGACAATAGGGAAGGGGCCAATGAGCCTGGGACTCAGCTTTTTGCAGGGTAACCAGAGCCGGATGTCCTGTGTGGAGAGCCATACCTTCTGACCTTCTGCCTCCATTAGACACAATGTCCTCAGGGAGCCTGAAGTTGCGAAAGACAGGATTGAAGAGTTGTTCAGCCGTCTCCATGGCGGTAGGTAAACCCTTGAGGGGAATAAGTTTACAGGCTTTAGAGAATCAATCAACTGCCACTAGTATACATGTGTTACCATCTGATGGAGGTAGATCTGTCACGAAATCCACTCCTAGATGTGACCAGGGGCGTCGAGGAACGGGAAGAGGTAGAAGCTTTCCAGATGGTAGATGTCGCGGTGTCTTTGACATAGCACATTCCGTGCACCCTCTCACGTACCTTCTAATGTCTTCAGTCATCCCGGGCCACCAGAAGCGATCTTTAAGCAGTGAGAGGGTTTGATTGGCTCCAGGGTGACCAGTGCTCAGAGATGTATGAGAGTCATGGATTAACTGATTGCGTTGAGAAGTGGGAACATGGGTGCGGTCTGGAGGACACCCCGGCGGAGTAGGTTCGGAGACACTGGCATCTGCCATTTCCTCGTCCAGGGACCACTGAATGGGACTTACGATGAGTTCCGGTTTTAAGATGGTTTGAGGGTATTCAGGAGGTTCTTCGGGAGCATGAAGGCGGGAGAGTGCATCCGCTTTGGAGTTCTTGGTCCCTGGATGGTAGGTGATGGTAAAAATCAAAGCGAGTAAAGAAGAGCCCATCTGGCCTGTCGGGGATTCAGGCGTTTGGCATCTCTGAGGTATTAGAGGTTGCGATGGTCAGTGAGAACCTCAAACGAATGCAGGGCCCCTTCAAGCCAGTGTCTCCATTCCTCCAGAACGAGCTTGATAGCAAGGAGCTCCCTGTTGCCGATATCATAGTTCTGCTCCGCCAGGTATAACTTTTTGGAGAAGGCACATGAGTGGAGTTTGGGAGGAGTCCCCTGCTGCTGGGATAACGTGGCCCCTACTCCTGATGTGGAAGCATCTATTTCCACTATGAAGGGCTTCTCTGGGTTAGGGTGAATCAGGAGAGGGGCTGAGGTGAAGGCCTGTTGGAGTACCTTTATGGCTTTGTCGGCCTCGGGAGTCCAGGATAGAGATTTGGGCGTGTTCTTGAGAAGGTTGGTAAGTGGAGAGGTGACTGAGCTGTAGATCTGGATGAATCGTCTGTAGAAACTGGAGAAACCTAGGAATCTTTGATCGTTGTGGGAATGGGCCAGGTCTTAATGGCTTCCACCTTCCTCTTGTCCATCTTGATTCCTTTGGGACTGATTTCATAACCGAGGAACTGAATCGAAGTTTGATGAAAAGTACACTTCTCAGCTTTGAGGAAGAGATGGTGTTCGCGGAGCCACTTTAGGTCCTCAGAAACGTGATGGCGATGGTCGGCCTCGTTCCCGGGAGTATACTAGGATGTCATCTATGTAGACCAGGATGAAATGGTGGAGATACTCCCTGAACACCTCATTCATGTAACCTTGGAATACGGAGGGGACGTCAACGAGTCCATATGGCATCACGAGGTACTCATAGAGGCCAGTAGGGCTGACAAAAGCAGTCTTCCACTTGTCCCCCTCACATATTCGAATGAGGTTGTATGCACTTCTGAGGTCAAGCTTGGTAAAGATCTGGGCTCTGCGAAGTTGTTCCAAGGCTGCTGGAACGAGAGGAAGGGGATAATGGAACTTGACTGTGATACTATTCAATGCCCTGTAATCAATGCAGGGCCGCAAGCCACCATCCTTTTTACCCACAAAGAAGAAGCTGGATGCAGCAGGGGAAGTAGATGGACGGATGTAGCCCTGTTGAAGTGCCTCTTCAATATACTCCTCCATGGCCTTCTGCTTGGGGTTGGAGAGAGGATAGATTTTACCTCTGGGCATTGGTTTGTCAGCTAAGATGTGAATGGCATAGTCCCATGGCCGGTGAGGTGGTAAACGGGTGGCTCGTTTCAGGCAGAACACGTCACTGAAGTGGGAATATTCTGAGGGAATCATCACTGAGAGTTTTTCCGTCGGACTTTCTTTGGACGTGGAATTGAGAGAAATAACAGGTGATGGTGACATAGGATGTGGTAACAATGGAAAGCAATTCTTACCCCACTTCAGGATGTCACAGGTGTTCCATGAGATGACAGGTTCGTGGGAAACGAGCCACGGGTGCCCTACTACAACCCCAGTGGTGGAGTAGATGAATTTCTTCTGTATGCAATTGTCCAACTTGAAGTTTAATGGGACCGACGGAGTAGCGGACCTTTCCTCGCCCGGGGGGGCTGCTGGTTATAGAGTGGAGTTTGTACTGAATGTCATTCACCTTTTTCTTGAGTAGGAGTTGGTTGCAGAGCTCCTCAGAGATGAAGTTGCCGGCTGACCCGGAGTCGAGGAGGGCATATGCTGTAACTGAGTTACCGGGAACAGTAAGTTGAACCATAGTGGTGAGTGGGTTTGTATTTATGGAGGACTATGAAAACTTACTCAAAGGTCTTCTGCAAACATGTCCATTCTGGCCACAATACAAGCACAAGCCCTGGGTCAGCCGACGCTGACGCTCAGCCGCCAAAAGTCGAGTATGGTCCACTTGCATAGGTTCGGGCTCCGGTTCTGGAAAGCTGGGGGACTTTGGCTGGAGGTGATGGAGAGGAAATTTTTGGAATGAATCACACCCCATATATCACTGGATACGATTAGACACTCTGATGGCAAGTTGAATGAACCTTCCAAACCTTGCCAAAAGGTCGTCAGCAGGGAGCGCTCATTCAATCCGCTTGCTGCTGCGAGAGTTCGAAATCGAAGCGTGTAATCTTGAATCGAGCCCTTGCCTTGCTGCAGGTGATAGAGCTGTTCACTGATGGTTGAGTCTCCAGCTGGTCGTCCAAACACCTCCCAGAAGTGGCTGAAATGAACTGAACGTTCGAGTTGCGGGTCCATCTTATCGCCATAATGACTCTGCCCACTGGAGCGCTCGACCTGATAACAGATTTAGAACATATGAGATTTTAGCTCTTTCGGTGGGGAAGCGATGGGGCTGCATCTCGAGGGGGAGCGAACATTGTAGGAGGAATCCATTGCATTCCTCCGCCAAGCCAGAGTAGGGCGCCGGGTTGACCATGGGACTGACGGTGTAGATCAGTGAAACTGGCCTTGAAGGTGAACTGGGAACTTTACGGAGTGAATCCACCAACTCCTGGAACAGGTCGACACCTGTGAGGTTCATGTTGATGTGGTCTGGTCTTCTGTCAGGGAACACAGTCTCGGACAGATGGTAAGCGACAAAGATCCTCAACGTATGTATTTATTGACAATCCAAGTTCAACAAGATGATATGGACGTTAGGAGACAGACGAGACTCTGAATGGAATGCTATCTGGATTACCAGACTTGAAGAGCACACACAGCACAGAGAGGTCAGAGTTGGGATCCAGGAGCTGGGGGAACAGGTGAGTAATGGAGAATGTTCTAGAAGATTGTTGGAGACGAAGTGTAATCCTTGGAAGGAGAAAATCACACTTGGTGAGCAGAATAGCATTAGCATCTGTGATCCACAAGGGAGACCAGACAATGAGTGAGTGCTGGGTGCGTGCCTATATGTGTGTGCTGATAATTACATGACAGGTGTGGCTGATTAGTATTCGAGTGATTGGGAGCGTTGAGTGGTGGTGGAGCCTGGTGTAGCCGTGACAACTACAAGTGGTAACTAAATACCTTTTTTTTTTAAATACAGAGATAATATGCTAAAAGTGCTTTTTCGTTCATATTTATGGTGTCTCAAAATAGCACAGTTGAGTACACTTAGACGATCTTCAGAAGTACTAAAGAATCATTTTTAGTATATTAGGTACAAAATTAGTGCGCGGAAATAGAGCACTTTAAGTACATTATGGAAGTGCACTTGTTTTTCACCTGGGCAGTAATGCATATTTTTTTCATACTGTACACCAATAATGACTATTTTTACATTGGGGGGTTGGGGTTGAGGTAGGCGTAAACGTTAATAAAACACAATCTAATAGGTAGAAATTAAATGTCATTGTTATTTTCCAGTCTAAGCTATGCCTTCTAGCCACAACCATGTTGACTTGACAGCAGCAGGTTACAAATCAGGCTGACTGGACTGTTTATTCAACTTTGTAATAGGGTCATTCCGTGTCAACTCAACCAGAGGTCCCCGGCTCAATTTTTGATTTTGCTAATATTTTTTCTGAAGAAAGAAAGACATGTATTGTGATGAAAGCCAAAATATTAAATGTCATGGATGAATATTTACTGAGTAATCCACCATTTTTGTAGAGGGGGGTCAAAATGGCAATTTTCACCTGAGATTCAGAGCCAAATTACAGGAAGGTAAAAACAACTTCAGAGAGATGGTAGCATCATAATGTCATTTGTACACAGAGATTGGTAGATCTGTTAGTAAAATCTGTTGACTTTAGCAATTTTGTTGCATTATGTGCCAATGGTGACCATTCAAAAATGGGGAAACATTTTCTCTACAAAGTTTGCATGCCTGTAACTCAAGAAGTATTAAAGATATCTTAATGCCCTTTTAGATATTGGGTCTTAACAAACTTTCCTTTTGTTATCTTCATTTTTAAGGCCCTACATAAGGCCCTGGTTCAGTTCCAGAGATATTGGAATTTCAATACGGCTCCAGGAGTAAACTGTTAAAATGTTCACATTTTCAGTGGTCAAAAACCAAATGTGGGTCAATTTGCAAAAATATAATACTTATTCTTAGGTACGTCTGAAGAACAAATAATGTTGAAACTAGAGATGTATCTTGTTTACTTCTGTCAAAACAACTGCATTGCACATACCTGTCTGAGTGCCATAAATTTTCTTTTTCTAAAGTTTGTGTACCTATAATTTCAGAAGTATTAATGATATTGCAATGTGATTTTAGATTATAGTTCTTAATAAACTTTTCTTTTGGAATCATCATTTTCAAAGCCCTACATCGTTCTCAATGAGGCTCCATTTTCAGATTGTTGAATATGACCTATTTTAGTGGTTGAAAACCAAATGTTGGTCACTTTGTATTCAGCTGATACTTATTGTATTTAAAGCAGAATGTCTGAAGTAATGTTGAAACTAGGAATGCATCTTGTTTCCCTCGTAGAACACACCTGTTTGAGTGTCATAAAATATGAATCTCTCACACAAAAATATTTAATAATTTTATTTTAAATGACAAAAGCATTACAATTAAGATATACATCATTAAATTCAAAAAGTCTGGCTTTGCTTAATGAGTACATTTTTGTGTTCTTTAAGCACCCCTATCATGTTTTACTAAAAAATCTTGTTTATTTTAAGGAACATTTTTAAAGAATAATTGTAAAAATAAATATTTTTTGAAGGTACAAAGTCAATCACAAAAAAAAAGAGCTAAAATCAAGCAACAAGGCATTCAATTTGATCAGTTATATATTCATAGTGAAGTGTCATTTAAGCACATTGCAACATCTATACAAGTCCACGTTCAGCTAAGTAACACATTCAAAAATCAGGTAAAACAAACCAATAAAACATTTAATTCATGGGGATGAACACAGAAACTAGCCTCATTGTGAAACCTCTTTTTAAATGGATGTCAACTCATCTATAGTCTCTTATGGTTGGAATACACTACATGATTTCTGCCCTGATTTTCCACAGATTTACAGTCTGGAGAAGCTGATGCTATAGTTACCAAAGATCAGAGTCAGTCTGCAGATTTGAGTCGACAGAATCCATAGAAAATCGATTAACTTAACTTAAAGTGACAACCATCAGTTAATATTTAAAGTCTGTTTATGAAGTATTTACAGACGTTCAATGTGGAAGAGCTTAAAGAGAGCACACTGAGCTTAATTGGAGCAGCAACAATTTTTAATACATTTCATGTAATATTTATTAAAATGACAGGATTTTGCTAAATAAATAGTCTAGGTCATGTTTTAAGTTCATACATATTTTAATATGGACAACCATTATTAACAATATCTATGAAATTATATTTTTTTCTTACTGATGTCACACTGAAGCTGTGATTTCACTCTCATTTATAATTTGCGACATCGTCTGATAAAATCAGCATGCATCTAACGTTACACTATAGAGCGGCTGTGCGGTGGTTTTGGCTATATTACTTTTTCTGTCTTATACACCGCACTGCCTGCGTCTGAGTAACAAACTAAAAAAAACAACAAACAAAAAAGTGTGTAATATTAACAGATGAACTGTGCTCATATTTATAATTCCAAGCAGTCAGTTAGCGGCAGGTGCTTGTAAATGTTGTTTTGTACTCATTTACTGACGAGTCTGCTGCGGTACGGCCAGCTGAATGCGCTGCTTCTCTGTCGCTCGCTGCACAGAACAGACGCAGAGAGAGGCGACGCTGCGCCGGGAGTCAGATCTCACGCTCGTGGGGTAGCACTGGAGACATCTTCCAAATGAGCGATGGCTAAGGTTTATCCAAAAAAGTCGCTAGGTTTGTCAGTATGTATATTCTATGGAAAAAAGCTGCTATAAGGGTCTAAAAGTTCCTAAATATAGTGCTGAAGTCATGCTCGTGTGTGTGAGACGCGGAAGCTGATGGCAGGGGGTACTGGATATTTGTGGCAGTCAGTGTGGATATTGTGGATAAGTTCTTCTGTGTCATCACTAGTTCTACAGCTTCAGTTTCAGAACTTTCATGCTTAGTAACACATACATCTGTGTCTTCACCACAGCGCACCAGTTAAAAGAGACCCCTCTCAAACAGTGTCGCATACCGAACGTTACTTAAATGACACCAGTATTGTGATATTTTAAAAATTCATGTCATAAGAAAAATAAACATTCGGTATGAACCGGTAAACTGCCCAGTACTAGGACCCGGACTCTTCTACGATGAAGCTATGCTGTTGTAATAGCTGCAGTATGTGGTTTTGCATTATCCTGCTGAAATACACAACGTCTGGAGGGGAGCATATGTTGCTCTAAAACCTTTATATACCTTTCAGCATTCATAGTGCCTTCCAAAACATGCAAGCTGCCCATACCGTATGCACTTATGCACCCCCATACCATCAGAGATGCTGGCTTTTGAACTGAAAGCTAATAACACACTGGAAGGTCTCCCTCCTCTTTAGCCCAGAGGACACGGCGTCCGTGATTTCCAACAAGAATGTAAAATTTGGACCATCGTCTGACCAGAGAACACTTTTCCACTTTGAAACAGTCCATTTTAAATGACACATGGCCCACAGGACATGACGACGTTTCCATGTTCACATATTGCTTCCTTTTTGCATGATAAAGCTTTAGTTGGATCTGCAGATAGCATGGCGTATTGTGTTTACCGACAGTGGTTTCTGGAAGTATTCCTGGGCCCATTTAGTAATGTCAATGACAGAATCATGCCGATTAGTGTCGTCTGAGGCCCGAAGACCACGGGCATCCACCAAAGGTCTTCGGCCTTGTCCCTTACACAGAGATTTCTCCAGTTTCTCTGAATCTTTTGATGATGTTATGCACTGTAGATGATGAGATTTGCAAAGCCTTTGCAATTTGACGTTGAGGAACTTTGTTCTTTTTACGCACTCTTTCACAGATTGGAGAGCCTCTGCCCATCTTTACTTCTGAGAGACTCTGCCTCTCTAAGACATCCCTTTTATAGCTAATCATTTTACAGACCTGATATCAATTAACATGATTAGTTGCTAGATGTTCTCCCATCTGAATCTTTTCAAAATGTCTTGCTTTTTCAGCCCTTTGTTGCCACCGTGCCAACTTTTTTGAGACCTGTGGCAGGCATAAAATTTGAAATGAGCTCATTTATGGCTCTTTTCCACTGAACGGTAGGGTACGGTTTGGTACGGTACGGTACGCAATTATTTCCGTTTCCACTGTGAGAAGTTGTGAATGGTACCAAAATAGCAAACTGTACCATACTACTTTTTTGGGACCCTTTCGTAAGGGTACCTAGCACAATAGCATGGTACATAAATGGTGGAGCTAGACTCACTGCAGAATGCTGATTGGTTTACAGAGAATCGTCACTTGCATGTGCCGCAAGGGGAAATACAACACATGAAGCGTGATTTTTAAATACACAGCCAAAACATGACAACGTAATAATACAATGTCAGCGCACAGCAATAACTCATGGTCGATCCGGGAGGTGCAGACCTTCCTGGGTATCATTGGTGAAGAAAGAAAGAAAGAAAATAAGTATCATATTTTTGCAAATTGACCCACATTTAGTTTTTGACCACTGAAAATGTGTACATTTGAACAATTTACTCCTGAAGCCATTTGAAATTGTAATTGTAATTCCAATTTGTAGTATCTCTGGAACTGAATCATGTAGGGCCTTAAAAATGAAGATACCAAAATAAAAGTTTAAGACCCAATATCTAAAAGGGCATTAAGATATCTTTAGTACTTCTTGAGTTACAGGTGTGCATACTTTGGAGAAAAGTGCTGTTTCCCCATTTTTGAGTGGTCACCATTGGCACATAGTGCAACAAAAATGGCTAAAGTCAACATATTACCAACAGACTTACCAATCTTTGTGTAAAAGTAACATTACAATGCTACCATCTTTCTGAAGCAATTTTTACCCACCTCTAATTTGGTTCTGAATCTCAGGTGAAAATGGCCATTTTGAATTTGATGATTTTGCATGTTTCCTGCTTGTAATATTGAGCATACCTCTGACTAGAGATAATGTTGCTTTATTCAAGTGTGTACAGATCTATAGGGACTAAATAAAAGTACTTTTAGAAAGAGTGAGCATAGGAGCAGCCATCTAATAGTATTAGTCAATTACCTCTGTCTAATGACTAAGACTGGCGAGTATGTGACCATGAGGTATGCTAACGGACGATGTGACTCCATAGATGCGGATGTTTGACCTGCGCAATCGGCTCTCCAAGTCCTCGCATTTTTCTTCTAGTTGGTGCTGTTTTGTTAGCATGTATGTCAAAAAATTTTCAGTTTTGTTCCTGCGGTCTTCTGATGCGCTTTTCCTTCGCCAGCGAACCTCCCGAGGACTACATTTGCTTGTCTTGACTAATGTCAATAAAGCTGTGAATTTACCGCACTTGAATCCTTTTGTCTCATTCACCGTGACATTAGGAACTGACCATGCAGGATTCAGCGGAAGCAACCGATCTTCAGCATTTCCTGGGTAACGTCCAATGGGCAGCCAAGGACTATGAGTGCAGCGCCCTCGTCGACTCTGGGTCTGAAGGTAATTTTATGGACACTGCTCTCGCCTGACACCTGCACATTCCTATGATTCCCCTGGGTCGGCAGATTTCTGTCAGGGCACTAAGTGTATTATCGCTGCCCAGCATTACTCACTCCACACCCACACTGACTCTCGTCACCTCGGGCAATCACTCTGAACGTATCACGTTTTATATCACTGACTCTCCTCTGGCCCCCATAGTATTGGGCCATCCTTGGCTCACCCAACATGGCCCTACGGTGAATTGGAGACAGAACTGTGTGACAGCATGGAGTGAGAGATGTTATGCCTTGTGTCTTGTGTCTGCTTGTTTCCCTGTCTCTTGTGTTTCATTGCAGGATGAGGTGGCGAACCTGTCTAACGTGCCCAGGGAGTACCACGACCTGAAGGAGGTGTTTAGTAAGTCCAGGGCTGCATCTCTTCCTCCACACCGTCCCTACGACTGTGCCATAGATTTAGATCCAGATACTTCTCCGCCTAAGGGTAGGTTATATTTGCTTTCTGCTCCTGAATGGGAGGCCATGGAGAAATATATTTCTGATTCTGTAGCAGCGGGGATCATTCGCCCTTCTTCTTCGCCAGCGGGGTTTTTTTTGTCGCTAAGAAGGATGGTTCCGTGTATTGATTAACGGGGGTTGAACAGCATCATGGTGAAGAATACCTATCCTTTGTCGTTGATGTCTTCAGCCTTCGAGGGAGCTTTCATCTTCACCAAGTTGGATTTACGCAACGCTTACCATTTGGTCCGCATTGGGGGGGGGGGACAGTGGTCCCCAGTTTGTATCCAAATTTTGGAGAGAGTTTTGTCGTTTACTGGGGGCGACTGTGAGTTTGTCTTCGGGATTTCACCCTCAGATCAATGGCCAAACTGAGCGGGCCAACCAGGATCTCGAGAGGGTATTGCGATGTTTGGTCGCCCAGAATCCCACTTCCTGATGTCAGCAGCTCTCATGGGTTGAGTACGCACATTTGCTGCCAGTGTCGTCTACGGGCCTCTCGCCATTTGAATGTAGTTTAGGTTACCAGCCACCTCTTTTTCCCAGTATGGAATCTGAAGTCACGGTCCCCTTTTCCCACGCCTTCATCCAGAGGTGTCACCATACCTGGACGAGAGGCCGAGATACTCTCCTCTGGGTGGGGGGCGCGCACAAAGGCTAATGCTGATCGCTGATGTGTTTAGTAATCTAAATAAAGTACTTATGATCCAAGGATGCCTGATTATAATTTCGTCATTTTAATAGAATTGAAAATCAGCTGAAATTGAGCAATGGATTTTTTTTTGTTTGTTTCTTTGTTTTGTTTTTGTTTTTGTTTTATACTTATGTTTATGTTTTATTCCTTTTCTGAAGAATCGATAATAGCATAGCATTTCAGTATATTTTAGATTTTGAAAACCTGTGTACTGTATTTATGCCTTTAATAAAATGTTTTTTTTTTTTTTAAATAGAACAGTTCTAGGAATCAATAATTCATTACCCAATATTAAAAAAACAACATAAGTGCACAGTGATGGGTTCTGAAGTAAATCTATGAAACCATGCAGGTACATTTTTGCCTTTATTTATATAGTGCTTTATACAACACTGATTGTTTACATACAGATACAGGTACATACAGATCCAGAACTGATTTGGATTCCACTATAGCTTAGATCTAGTTTAAAGTGCTCAGAATAGGATTATTTACATATTTTACTTTCATTACTACTCATTAAGTAGCATCAGTAGCTACATTTATCCTTAAGTTAAGTCCTTCATTTGATCAGACATTAAAGGCAAGATTCAGACCTATCTGAATCAGTTATCTTGGCATGAGTGGTTAAGGTCAGTTAAACCATGGAACCAGAAGTGACACCACAACCAAGAACGAAGCAGTCAACACACTGATCCTGCTGCTGACTTCACCAGATGAATATTCTGCATTACAAAGAGAAGAAAACAGACAGATACAATCATTCGCTGACCTTTTGAAATTTTACATAAAGCAAAAACACTGCAAGTTTGCATGTTCATTTCAGCATTCTCTGCGTGAAAAATTTCAATCTCATTACTGTGAATAACTGTTATTCCTGTCTGATGTTATTAGTGATAAATGATTTATCTTCTGAAATTTGTTTGTGAAAATACTAGGTTAATAAAAAAAAACCTAAAAACGTACGATGTGGATGCAAGGTTGTGTTGTTTTATTGTGCAATAACCTACACAATAATGCAAGGCAGTTTGACTTGATTCAATTTCAAATTTAATTCAACTTTGAATTTTATCTATTTAAACAAATATGTGACTCTGGAACACACTCTGGAACACAAAATCAGTCATAAGGGTAATTTTTTTTAAATTTAAGATTTATGCATCACTTGAAAGCTGAATAAATAAGCTTAGGATATGACAATATTTGGCCGAGATACATCTATTTGAAATTCTGGAATCTGAGGGTGCAAAAAAAATCAAAATATTGAGGAAAATCTCCTTTAAATTGATCCAAATTAAGTTCTTAACAATGCATATTACTAATCAAAATTTAAGTCTTGATTTATTTACAGTAAGGAAATTTACAAAATATCTTCATGGAACATGATCTTTACTTAATATCCTAATGATTTTTGGCATAACCCTTTAACATAAGAGTATATGAATACTCTAATGAGAGTTCATTGATGTAGTTGCAAATTAATGATCGTTGACATTTAGGGTCAGTTTTACTAACAGCTTGTGTCAGTGCAAACCATCTTTTGGCATTAAAATTGTACTGTCAGGTTTTACTAAAGACGCGCAGTGATGAATTAGTGCTGAAAAGGCGTGGACAGTTATTTTTGCGCCTGACCTTATTGAATATGCATTTGTAGGAGTTTCCCTTTCAGATGCAAAGTTTATGGGAGGAGAGTATTCAAATGAATCACGCAATGCATTTTACTAACGTTTGCACTCGTCAAATGCCATTATTTAATGCCCAAAAAAAGCATGTGTTAAATTATTTTGCGCTTGAAATGGCTGTGATTATTGTTGCTAGGAGGAGGAGGATAATATATTATCCAAATATATTGTCTGCCAAGCCATGTTATTTTTAATTCTCCCTCCCATCTGTGCTGTTTTGGAATTGCGCTCTCGTGCTAATTTGCCCTGTTTAGTAAAACTGGCCCATAGTTGTTACTTGTAGAATGTCAAAAGTGGAACCAAAAAAGTGCAGTTTCAGTGAAAGAAATTCACTTTTCATGTTTTAATTTCCTGCTTTATAAACACACCGCGACTGTCCACAGATCCCCAGCTGCGACTCTGGGCAATTTTCAAAATCCTGCCGCAACACAGATCACCACTCATATGGTTTTCCATTAAATTACATCATATTTGTCCTAAATTATTGTTCATGTATGTAATTATGGAATGCCAATCCTGCCATATTTAGAAATAAATAAATAAATAAATAAATAAATAAATGTACAAAGAAATGTAAAAAAGCAAAAATAAATAAATAAATATATAAATAAATGTACAAAGAAAAATAAAAAAGCAAAAATAAATGATTATTTATAATTTTATTTCCTTATTTATGTATTTTTTTCATTTTTTTCCACATTTATTTATTCATTTATTTATTTATTTATACATTTATTTATTTCCACTTTTATTTTATTTTCATATTTATGTATTTATTTACGTATTTATTTCTTTATTTCCACATTTATATATTTCCACATTTATTTATTTATACATTTATTTATTTTCACATTTATTTATTTATACATTTCTTTGTCCGTAGGGTAATGAGGAGGGCATGTTTTACGTCAGGAAAAGCAATCGAGCCAGAGTAGTCGAGGGGTAAGCTTGAGGCCACAGTGACACCTTGTGGTGCCCAAACGAAGTACAAGAAGTGTAGCCTATATGACGTGCCTGTTGATAGTGTGGGATGAATGATTTAGATGGGCTATATGACCAAAATCTTATATCACAGTTATTATTTCAGTTTCATGTGGGGGGTTGTTTCGGCCGGGAAGCCTGCTATCTGTGATCGCGCATTTGCTGAAGCTCGCAAAAGCATGCAATCGCTCTCTTATGCGCGCTGTTTTTTTAGGTTTCACTTTCAAAGCATACAAGGCATGTTTACAATATTCGGAATAGAAGGAGGTTACTGTATTGGTCGCCTCGCACCTCTTCCCGCGCGGACAGTCACCGCATCAACTGATTATAATGAGTTCTCTTGGTGTAGACACGGCTTTAGATACGGATTAATCACACGTCTTAGGCTGGAAATATCCAGAATTAGGTCAAACAAGAGGTGTCCACGGGAACGGAGCTAGTGAAACACACACGACATGCATTGAACATACAAGCATCATGCTCATCCAAACAGCGCCTGTCGTGTGCCCTCAGCTTTTTGAGCTAACTGCATTTTTTTTAACGTAACCAAAAACCAAAAACAACATTGACAGCATCAGAAACAAACCTGTAAACTGATGTCCAGGGGCATTTAAATTTTTTTTATATAATTCCAGTTGATAAACTCAGTTAAAATAATAAAGGGCTGTTACTAGTAAAAATCCAATCAGCGTCAACAAAAGCCATCAGAGACATCATTACTGAATGCATTTACACTGCAATAAGCCTACAATAAATGTTGTCTGTGTACATAAATAAATGTATAAATAAATAAATGTGGAAATATATAAATGTGGAAATAAAGAAATAAAGAAATAAATATGTAAATAAATGCATATATGTGAAAATAAATAAAAGTGGAAATAAATAAATGTATAAATAAATGAATAAATAAATGTGGGAAAAAATGAAAAAATTCATAAATAAGGAAATAAAATTATAAATAATCCTTTATTTTTTACTTTTCTTTGTACATTTATTTATTTATTTATTTATTTTTGCTTTTTTACATTTCTTTGTACATTTATTTATTTATTTATTTATTTATTTCTAAATATGGCAGTATTGGCATTCCATATATAATGACTTCATGCTAGGCTGGAAGATTTGTCTTGTGCATTTTTCAGTGAAACGTTTGTCTTTCTGTGACACCAATAAAGGCTGTGCTTCATGTAAGGAGGAGGACCTCCTAGACTATAGACTGCAATGGATCGCATTTTGTCATTCCATTTGCTCTTGTTAAGTTAACTTTTGACTGTTTGGAGAATAGATAAAGGTTTTGAACTGCCATCTTGAACTGAACGAGATGCGTCCAACAAATGTATTGTTTAATGTAAGCCAGCACATCATGACAGTGCTCAGAGCAAAACAAATTAAGGACAGACACTTCATGACAAACAAGCAGTGTTTATAATAAAAAATAATATTATTGGCACAGTGGGCCAGTAAATGTCCTCACTTATGTAATTTGCGGTTTACATCGTGACGTGAATGATAGCTAGTTAGGTTGATTAACATTTTTTTTTTTTTCCAATACAGATTCCACAGCGGGTGGAAATTGTGTTTCACTTTATTTTGATGGTCCCTTTAACACATTCTGTTGACTATAAGTAATGTTGCACCTACATCTCTACTGACTCTCATTAGAGTGTTAGTAGTGTATTAGTTGACTGGTAGGGTTAGGGTTAGATTAAGTTGACACATTCTTGCAAAGTTACTTATAGTCAGTAGAATATTTTTTGGGAGACCAACACAATAAGGAGTTAGTAGATATGAAGCAGACAGTCTACTAATACTCTTATGAGAGTTTGTTGACATGTAGTTGCAACATTACTTAGTGTCAACAAAATGTTCAAAAGGGACCATCACAATAAAGTGTTACCGGAAATTGTCATAAAGTTAGTGATAACAAGGCCCACCCATTTATAGGAAAGATATGATTGGTCAGTTTTTCTGTCACTTCAAATTGCTCTCTCATTGATTGACTATTGCTTGGCCCGCTGTAATTTCATATCTGGAACACCAATCACAGACCATAAACGCTAGGCAGAAACACTAAAATATGGAGAAAATGAGCGTCATTCAATTTAAGGCATTCACTGAATCGGCAGATTTGAAGAGTTTATTTCCACAGAAATTGCATTTATTTTACTTAGATGATAATTGTTAAATGATAAATTGATTAAAATTTGAAATTATGACTTATTAAAACAATATTTAAAAGTTTATCATTTTAAAAGATTTATTTTAAAATTGTAAATATTGTTTTTACAATAGTTTAAGCCTCTCTGAGGGCCTAGAGGGCCCTGACAGTTCCTCTCTGAAACAAAGTAAAACATTTCCTCATCTGAGTGCAAAATATTTCACTGCGGTGCAAGATTGAAGTGTGTCACTCACCTGTTCCATTTATTATAATTGAAGAAGTGAAGATCTGGAAGGGTAATGTGTTGTTTCTGGCGGCTCGGACTACTGTGTTCACTAGCTGGGTGCTATTGGGTAGAACGGTGCCTGCTCCAAATACAAGATCCATGCTGTTTCGGATCGTGGGCACACTCCTTAATTTCACACTGGCATCACTGGAGAGAGTTCGGAATCAAGATTCATCAATGAAAACTGTGTTATGTTGAATCAGTAGCTATATTCAAGAACACACAGCATATTCATACCTGAAGCTTGTTATGGATATGGTGCTGAATGATGTAGGGTAATCAGCAAAGAAGAAAGGTTCAAGCTGCAAAACAAGAGTTGTTTGTCAAAATTGACTTTCTTTTGAAAAGCATGTTTCCCAAAATTCATCAGTAGACACGTCACACTCACCCCTGCTTTTATCAGCGAAGCCCTGTACTGAAATTCAGTAGAATTTTTATTGGAAAGAGCAGCTGCAAAGGTTCCGTTGGTGAGGATTGTCAGCGGAATTATCTGCACTGATTCTACAAAACAGGAATTGATAATTAAAGAAAAAGTAGCAGAGATCGCACAGAACTTTTCTAGGTAAGTTAACATACTAAAATTTTAGAAATCTGGCATGTCTAAATCAACTTACTAATGACAGTAATAGAGGTGGCATCAAGGGTGAGGTTGAAGCTTGAAGTTGAATAGCCGCTGCTTCTTTTAGAGTCTCCACAATGGCGGTGTTGCTGGGGATCGGTTCAGTGGATGTCTCACTAAACACTAACTCAACCTCTGCCTGTACGTTTGAGTCTGCCCGGGTCCTGGCAACAGCTCTGGAAAGAAAAGGTACATTTTACAGTTTATAATTGCATCCGTATGATCTCAGTGTTGGTTTGTGATTCAGAGATGGGAAAAAGATTAAAAAAAAAAAATGCTACTTGACATATAACTGTAAAGGGTTAGGAAAGCTAAGTAGACGTAAACTTTTTATAAAGGAGAGCAAATCTCAGATTTTGTGCTGTTGACAGTAGTGAGTGTAGATATATAAATAAATGACAACATATAAAAAAATCTTGAAAATGTTGAGTTTAAGCTTTGAGAATTTAGCACTTTTAGCCCAGGGAATGCATAAACTGATCAAACCATATTATATTGAATCCATAGTAAATTGCTTTAGAAAAAAGTGTCAAATGCATACATTTAATTTTTACGACATGGGAAAATTACACAAACATTGAAGGCATGATGTGTAAATTAACATTGAAAACAAGAGAGTAAATGAACAAAGTAATCATTGAAAGTAATGAATCAAACTTTTAACTTACATGAAAGCAATCACGATGGTCCTGATGAAACGAGGCCCAAACTTTTTCTTATAGACTTCATCAAACTGTGAAAACAGTAAGTCAGGTTTAGGAATATTTCCTAATATTTTATGAAACAATCCCTTTTTTATAGTTTTTTTAAGAGTATTATACAATTGAACAAGAGTGCTTAAAAAAAAAAAAAAAAAAAAAAAAGTTAATTTTTTCTTTCTTTCCCAAAACTTTCAAGCAAATACAAAACTGAATTCAGAGTTTTGCTGTAGAATTTTAATATTGCAAAAAAAAAAAACCATTAAATAATTATGTGTATCTTTGCAAATGCTTCTGCTTTTGCAAATCACTGTATTGTTCTGCCACTTGAAACATACCATAGTCTCTATTCTTGTGGCTAGGAGTTTAAATTCCGGAGTTTGAGGGTTTGACAGTGCTGGAACAAACACCACTATTATGACAATCTGTATGGCAACAGTTGGCAGAGGACGTGCTGGTGCTGTTGTTGTTGTTGTTGTTGTTGTTCTTGTTGTTGTTGCTGCTGTTGTTTTAGGTGTGGTTGTAGTTGTAGTAGGGGTGGTTGTAGTTTTATTAGGTGTGGTTGTAGTTGTAGTTGGGGTGGTTGTAGTTGTGGTAGTACTGGTTGTTGTGGCTTTGGTAGTTGTGGTGAAGGGCTCCCCTATGGTTGTGTGAGTTTGGTTGTATTGAAGAATATGAAAAATAAAAATAACAGCTGAGAAAAATAACTCAAGCAAGATTTAAAAAAGCAGTGCAACCGCTTTAGTCAAAGGTTTACTCCACCCCAAAATGAACATTTTGTCATTAATCACTCACCCCCATGTCATTCGAAACATGTAAAAGCTTCGTCCATCTTTAGAACACAATTTAAGATATTTTGGATAAAAACCGGGAGGCTTGTGACTGTCCCATTGACTACCAAACAATTTTTACTGTCTTGGTCCAGAAGAGCGTGTGTACTTTGTGTCCAGCGGGGATTCACCAAAATGGTGCTACACTGAACCATAGGAGACGAATTATTGAATAAATTCATTAGTTTTTTGTTTTTTTTTTGCGTACAAAAAGTATTCTCATAGCTTCATAACGTTACATTTGAACCGCTGATGGCAGATGGACTACTCTGACGACGTCTTTCATACTTTTCTGGGCCAAGACAGTGAAAATGGTTTGGCAGTCAATGGGACAGTCACAAACCTCCCGGTTTTCATCCAAAATATCTTAAATCGTGTTCCGAAGACGAACGAAGCTTTTATGGGTTTGGAACGACATGGGGGTAAGTGATTAATGACAAAATTTTCATTTTGGGGTGGATTAACCCTTTAAATAACAACACAGACCAACACAGAAAACATTGTAAATTGTTTTTAATGACATACTGATGATGATGCTTGTTTAAATTATGTGTTGATTGATAATCAGGAATTGATAATTAAAGAAAAAGTAGCAGAGATTGCACAGAACTTTTCTAGGTAAGTTAACATACTAAAATCTTAGAAATCTGGCATGTCTGAATCAACTTACTAATGACAATAATAGAGGTGGCATCAAGGGTGAGGTTGAAGCTTGAAGTTGAATCAGCCGCTGCTTCTTTTAGAGTCTCCACAATGGCGGTGTTGCTGGGGATCGGTTCAGTGGATGTTTCACTAAACACTAACTCAACCTCTGCCTGTACGTTTGAGACTGCCCGGGTCCTGGCAACAGCTCTGGAAAGAAAAGGTATGTTTCACAGATTATATTTGCATCCATACATATGATCTCAGTGTTGGTTTGTGATTCAGAGATGGGAGAAAGCAGATTTAAATAAATAAATAAATGTAATTTGACATATAACCGTAAACGGTTAGGAAAGCTAATTAGACGTAAACTTTTATAAAGGAGAGCAAATCTTGTTAGATTTTGTGCTGTTGACAGTAGTGAGTGTAGATATATAAATAAATGACAATATATATATATATATATATATATATATATATATATATATATATATATATATATATATATATATTATGACATGCCGTTCAGGAAAATTTGAGTATATGGAATGGAATGAAAGTTGATTATATGGAATGAAAGTTTGAATATATGGAATGAAAGTTGAATATATTGACTGAAACTTGAATATATGGAATGAAAGTTTGAATATATGGAATGAAAGTTGAATATATGGAATGAGACTTGAATATATTGAATGAAAGTTTGAATATATGGAATGAAACTTGAATATATGGAATGAAACTTGAATATATTGAATTAAAGTTTGAATATATGGAATGAAATTTGAATATATTGAATGGAAGTTTGAATATATGGAATGAAATTTGAATATATGGAATGAAACTTGAATATATGGAATGAAACTTGAATATATTGAATGGAAGTTTGAATATATGGAATGAAATTTGAATATATTGAATGGAAGTTTGAATATATGGAATGAAATTTGAATATATGGAATGAAACTTGAATATATGGAATGAAACTTGAATATATTGAATGGAAGTTTGAATATATGGAATGAAATTTGAATATATTAAATGAAAGTCTGAATATATTGAATGAAAGTTTGAATATATGGAATGAAACTTGAATATATGGAATGAAACTTGAATATATGGAATGAAACTTGAATATATGGAATGAAAGTTTGAATATATGGAATGAAAGTTGAATATATGGAATGAGACTTGAATATATGGAATGAAACTTGAATATATGGAATGAAACTTGAATATATTGAATGGAAGTTTGAATGTATGGAATGAAACTTGAATATATGGAATGAAAGTCTGAATATATAGAATGAAATTGGCATGGAGTGTATGGAATTAAAATGTAAATTTGACAGTATTTAATGAATAATAATATACTGTAGCTAGTTATATCCTTGTTATCAGAACAATAGTTTTCTGAATTGAATGACTTTAAAAATATCCTTTCCTCAAATTTTCCAATACTTTGTTGAACTAAAAATTTTGGCAACAACTGATCATATACCAAACAAACAATACAAACAGTTTGGAGTGTACATCCCATCATCTCAGACATTTCACACGGTGTTAATTCTGACAGCATTTTGCTTTAGTTTTAGTCTTTTGACTAAAATGCGATATAGTTTTAGTCATATTTTAGTCATTTGAATTGTTTTAGTTTTAGTCTAGTTTTAGTCGACTAAAAATACAGTAGATTTATTCGACTAAAATCTACTGAGTTTGGTTAAACTGTAATGCATTAATTAAGCATTTACTGTAAGTATCACACAACTGTTACTTGAATACATGACTAAACTGACAGTTTGACAATTGTGTGTGTTTTTGACAATTCAAGTGCAAAAAGACAAAATAGAGCTCACTTCTGTGCTCATCAGGGCCTAACACATACTATTTATGGCTCTAGTTAACTATAATAATCCTGATAGTAAAATCTATATATTAAATAATATGTCAAAAAATGTCCTTAGTCTTTCCTTCCTATGATTGGAATCCCCGAAACATCAGTTCTGACTGGGAATTTTCATCACATTTTTATTTGTCGACAAAAATAGCATCGATGTAGATTACTACAGAACTACAAGTTTTTTTTGTTGATACCATTCTCTTGTTTCAAAATACATACTCTTTAATGTAAATCATACACCCAATTCAAGTTTCGTCCCATATATTCAAACTTTTATTCTATATATTCAGACTTTCATTCCATATATTCAAGTTTCATTCCATATATTCAAACTTTCATTCAATATATTCAAGTTTCATTCCATATATTCAAGTTTCATTCCATATATTCAAGTTTCATTCCATATATTCAAGTTTCATTCAATATATTCAAACTTTCATTCAATATATTCAAGTTTCATTCCATATATTCAAGTTTCATTCAATATATTCAAACTTTCATTCAATATATTCAAGTTTCATTCCATATATTGAAGTTTCATTCCATATATTGAAGTTTCATTCCATATATTCAAACTTTCATTCAATATATTCAAGTTTCATTCCATATATTCAAGTTTCATTCCATATATTCAAACTTTCATTCAATATATTCAAACTTTCATTCCATATATTCAAGTTTCATTCCATATATTCAAACTTTCATTCAATATATTCAAGTTCCACTCCATATATTCAAATTTTATTCCATATATTCATAGTTTCATTCCATATTTTCAATCATCATATTATAAATATCATAATTTCCTGAACGGCATGCCATAATATATATATATATATATATATATATATATATAAATCTTAGAAATGTTGAGTTTAAGCTTTGAGAATTTAGCCCTTTTAGCCCAGGGAATGCATAAACTGATCAAACTTATTATATTGAATCCATAGTAAATTGCTTTGGAAAAAAGAGTCAAACGCATACATTTAAGTTTTACGACATGAAAAATTACACAAACTGTCTGACATTGAAGGCATGATGTGTAAATTAACATTTAAAACAAGAGTGTAAATGAACAAAGTAATCATTGAAAGTAATGAATCAAACGTTTAACTTACGTGAAAGCAATCACGATGGTCCTGATGAAACGAGGTCCAAACCTTTTCTTATAGACTGCTTTAAACTGTGAAAACAGTAAGTCAGGTTTAGGAATGTTTCCTAATATTTTATGAAACAGTTTAAATTTTATAGAAGTAGATCTTCCTTTTTTTTAGAGTACTGTATAATTGAACAAAAGTTCTTTAAAAAAAGTTCATATTTTTTTCCTTCCCAAAACTTTCAGGTAAATACAAAAATGAATTCAGAATTTTGCTTATATATATATATATATATATATATATATATATATATATATATATATATATATATATATTTATATATATATATATATATATATATGTGTGTGTGTGTGTGTGTGTGTGTGTGTGTGTGTGTGTATTTTTGCAAATGCTTCTGCTTCTGCAAATCACTGTATTGTTTTGTCACTTGAAACATACCATAGTCTCTACTTTTGTGGCTAGGCTTGTAAATTCCAGAGATTTCTTGTCTTCCAGTGCTGTAACAAACACCTCTATAATGACAATCTGTACGGCAAAAGTTCGTTCTGGTGCTGTTATTGTTGTTGCTGCTGTTGTTGTGGAGGTTGCTGTTGTTTTAGGATTGGCAGTAGATGCTGTGGTGGTGGTGGTGGTGGTTGTTGTTGTTGTTTTAGGACTGGCTGTTGTTGTTGTTGTTTTAGGGTTGGCAGTAGATGTGGTGGTGGTGGTTGTTGTTGTATTAGGATTGGCTGTTGTTGTTGTTGTTGTTGTTGTTGTTTTAGGACTGGCTGTTGTTGTTGTTGTTTTAGGGTTGGCAGTAGATGTGGTGGTGGTTGTTGTTGTATTAGGATTGGCTGTTGTTGTTGTTGTTGTTGTTGTTGTATTAGGATTGGCTGTTGTTGTTGTTTTTGTTGTATTAGGATTGGCTGTTGTTGTTGTTGTTTTAGGGTTGGCAGTAGATGTGGTGGTGGTTGTTGTTGTTGTTTTAGGATTGGCTGTTGTTGTTGTTGTGTTAGGGTTGGCAGTAGATGTGGTGGTTGTTGTTGTTGTTGTATTAGGATTGGCTGTTGTTGTTGTATTAGGGTTGGCAGTAGATGTTGTGGCTGTTGTTGTTGTATTAGGATTGGCTGTTGTTGTTGTGTTAGGATTGGCAGTCGATGTCGTGGTTGTTGTTGTTGTTGTTGTTGTTGTATTAGGATTGGCTGTTGTTGTTGTTGTGTTAGGATTGGCAGTAGATGTTGTGGTTGTTGTTGTTGTTGTATTAGGATTGGCTGTTGTTGTTGTTGTGTTAGGATTGGCAGTAGATGTTGTGGTTGTTGTTGTTGTATTAGGATTGGCTGTTGTTGTTGTTGTGTTAGGATTGGCAGTAGATGTTGTGGTTGTTGTTGTTGTTGTATTAGGATTGGCTGTTGTTGTTGTTGTTGTTGTGTTAGGATTGGCAGTAGATGTTGTGGTTGTTGTTGTTGTTGTTGTTGTATTAGGATTGACTGTTGTTGTTGTGTTAGGATTGGCAGTAGATGTTGTGGTTGTTGTTGTTGTATTAGGATTGGCTGTTGTTGTTGTTGTGTTAGGATTGGCAGTAGATGTTGTGGTTGTTGTGGTTGTTGTATTAGGATTGACTGTTGTTGTTGTGTTAGGATTGGCAGTAGATGTTGTGGTTGTTGTTGTTGTTGTATTAGGATTGACTGTTGTTGTTGTGTTAGGATTGGCAGTAGATGTTGTGGTTGTTGTTGTTGTATTAGGATTGGCTGTTGTTGTTGTTGTGTTAGGATTGGCAGTAGATGTTGTGGTTGTTATTGTTGTATTAGGATTGGCTGTTGTTGTTGTTGTGTTGTTGTTGTTGTTGTTAGGATTGGCTGTTGTTGTTGTGTTAGGATTGGCAGTAGATGTTGTGGTTGTTGTTGTTGTTGTTGTATTAGGATTGGCTGTTGTTGTTGTGTTAGGATTGGCAGTAGATGTTGTGGTTGTTGTTGTTGTGGTTGTTGTTGTTGTATTAGGATTGGCTGTTGTTGTTGTGTTAGGATTGGCAGTAGATGTTGTGGTTGTTATTGTTGTATTTGGATTGGCTGTTGTTGTATTAGGATTGGCAGTAGATGTTGTGGTGGCTGTTGTTGTTGTGTTAGGATTGGCTGTTGTTGTTGTTGTTGTTGTTGTTGTTGTATTAGGATTGGCTGTTGTTGTATTAGGATTGGCTGTTGTTGTGTTAGGATTGGCAGTAGATGTTGTGGTTGTTATTGTTGTATTAGGATTGGCTGTTGTTGTTGTTGTTGTTGTTGTTGTTGTTGTATTAGGATTGGCTGTTGTTGTATTAGGATTGGCTGTTGTTGTGTTAGGATTGGCAGTAGATGTTGTGGTTGTTATTGTTGTATTTGGATTGGCTGTTGTTGTATTAGGATTGGCTGTTGTTGTTGTTGTGTTAGGATTGGCAGTAGATGTTGTGGTTGTTATTGTTGTATTTGGATTGGCTGTTGTTGTATTAGGATTGGCAGTAGATGTTGTGGTGGCTGTTGTTGTTGTGTTAGGATTGGCAGTAGATGTTGTGGTTGTTATTGTTGTATTTGGATTGGCTGTTGTTGTATTAGGATTGGCAGTAGATGTTGTGGTGGCTGTTGTTGTTGTGTTAGGATTGGCTGTTGTTGTTGTATTAGGATTGGCAGTAGTTGTTGTTGCTTCTGTTGTATTAGGTGTCGTTGTAGGTGTCGTGGTAGGAGTGGTTGTAGTTGTAGTTGCACTGGTTGTTGTGGCGTTGGTAGTTGTGGTGAAATGCTCCCTTACTGTTGTGTGAGTTTGGTTGTATTGTAGAATATGAAAAATAAAAATAGCAGCGCAACAGCTATAGTTAAATAACAATACAGACTAACACAGAAAACACTGTAAATTGTTTTGAATGACATACTGATGATGATGTTGCTTGTTTGACTTACGTGTTACACTGGTGATATTGAGAGTGGCATTAGCTTTCATAATAGTGTTTACTATTTCCGCATCACTGGGTAAGGTTCCAAATGTCACATTCATTTCAGTGATGATTGACCCCGGACTACAGAAGGGAAAGAGAAGAGAAAAAGTCATTGTCATTTTTTAAAATGCAAGGCTCAATACTGAAACCACTTAGGCTATAGCACGTTTGGAAGAAGTGTTTATGCAGCTATTTTTGGTTTGCTGTAGTTTTCTTGTGGCATTAAAGTGTTAGTTCACCCAAAAATGAAAATTGCCATTAATTACTCTCCCTCATGTCGTTCCAAACCTGTAAAATCGTTCATCTTCGAAACACAAATTAAGATATTTTTGATAACATCTGAGAGCTCTCTGTCCCTCTGCAGACAGCAATGCAACTGCAGTGTTCCCAGGTCCAGAAACATAGCAAGGACATCAGAAAACAGTGCATGTGACATAGAACGCCAGAACGCACTTTCTACTGAATGTAAACAGCGCTGATTATGTTGATTACTTTCTGGGGTACTCTCCAAAATGGTGGAAGATGGTAACTTATGTTATTATCGTTTTCTTTGCACACAAAAATTATTCTTGTAGCTTCATAAAATTACAGTTGAACTACTGATGTCACATAGAAAGTAATCAACATAACCAGCGTTGTTTATGTTCAGTAGAAAGTACGTTCTGAGGTACTCTCCAAAATGGCGGAAGACAGTAACTCAGAGAGAAGAATTGTTGAATAAATTGTTATTATCATTTTCTTTGCACACAAAAATTATTCTTGTAGCTTCCTAAAATTACAGTTGAATCACTGATGTCACATGGACTATTTTACTGATGTCCTTGCTGTTTCTGGACCTGGGAATTTGTGTTCTGAAGATGAACGAAGGTCTTACGGGTTTGGAACGACATGAGGGTGAGTAATTAATGACAGAATTTTCATCTTTGGGTGAACTAACCTGTTATGTGTTTTCAGATGCTGTGCATTAAATGTTTCACTAAAAATGTTTGTTTTAAGGTGATTATTTATATATTTGCCTTGGCAAACCAGTAGAAAAATAATAATTTTGGATTTACAAATCTCTGTCACTTCAAGTGACCCCAAAGGAATGTTTGGACATCGAAACTTGTTATTTCTGTACATTTAAGCAGAAAAATGTGTAAATAACAGTCTAGATTTTCTTGTAAACCAAAGATTTTTGTTTTCCAAAAATGAAAATGAAATGTATTCATATTTAAAGGAAGAAATGCTCACCGGAACCGAATAACTGCCAGACCTATGAAGGAGGGTAATGCATTTGTAAAGAATGGTGTCAACTGTGGAAAACAGAATGACAAAGTTAGGTTCAATATTTAGTTATCGATTATGAATTAACCACAGACTAAAAAAAAAAAAAAAAAAAAAAAAAAAACTACAACATTAAAGAGATTTGATAGTCATTCATTTGATTTTCACATGATATGAATTTATTGTTCCAACTATTTCCAAATTTTAGTGCATGATAGCATTTACTGTAAAGTCTTATCCTTAGTTCTTGTTCAACTGCATACCTTAACTTGGTCCATCATCCACACCTAAAGTATTTAAATAATGTTTGCACCCAGTTTCACCTTTGGTTCTGTTATCATTATTATTTATTCACTCACTTATTTTTTAATTTGTATTTAGTTATGTATTTTTTTGTAACTTGGAAACAGTTTGACATAACCTGGCAAATGTTATAGTCATCAAGTATGAGGGCACCTGAGCAGTTTCATCCTAACCAACAAATGCATGTAATATTGTAACAAAACATGTGACGTCATCAACACGTGCCTTAACTGTACTTTAAAAGTTTAAAATCATCATCACTTAGTGTTAAAAAATGTATTACTTTTTAATATACTAATATTTTTATTATCATATTGGTCCACCATATTGACTGCATTTTTTTTTTTTTTTTTTTGTGCTACTTCTACAGGTCTTTTCCTGTCTTCACCCAATAATACTCACATGATCGGCCGACCAAGCCGCACAGATGTTATTGATATATATTTTTATTTTATTTATTTATTTATTTTAATTCAGAGCTGATCTTCAGAAATGACTGCCAAAAAGAAAGTGCAGTTGAATATTGGAAGTTCTTTGAACATTTTTTTTAACATTTATTGGTATTATTCTGTATTAATATCATTCTTTACCATTTAACAGCAAAAATAAATGGTAAAAGTTGGACTAATTGTTAAAATAGCAGCATATTAATATTTACACCAGGGCACCAATAAAATAGAATTCTATTTGCACTGGAGTAAAAAATAATGTACATTACTGTCTATGTGGGGTGTAGTTAGATTTCACCAGTGTTGGGCAGTAAATAGTTACAAGTAATGCATTACTGTAATAGTATTTCTTTCCCTGGTAACTAGTAGTGTAACTAATTACTGATCAAATTTAAGTAATAATATTACAGTTACCATACAAAAAAAATGGTCAGTTACTGATTGCACACATAAACTGTGGAGTGGTATTAAGAATAGACTTATATCTGTAACTTTAATTGATTCACAGGCTGCAAAATAAATAAATAAATAAATAAAATCACTTTTTTTTGGGGTGTAATGTCACTAGTAGAATAACTAATTACTTCTAGCCAGGAGTAATACGTAAAGTCATAATATTACTTTTGAAAGGAGTAACTAGTAATGAGTAATATATAAAAATTTTTGAGTAACAAGCCCAAAACTGGTTTCATTAGGGTGCAAAATGAAATACTGAATATATTCAAATGCAAAGAGTTTGTTACTATTTAACTTGCAGTGCAAACGGCATAGCTTTAAACATTTGTCAAGCAACGTACCGTATCTTTGACTTTATTTTCTCTGTTTTTATATGCTTCTGAATCTGGAGTTGACAGATCAGTATCAAAATTTTCACTGCTGTAAAAACTAACAAAAACAGTCTGGGTTGTGTCTGGTGTTGTTGTTGATTGAGCTTTGGTTGTGGTTGTTGGTTCAGCCGTAGATGTTAAAACAGTTGTTGCTGTCTGCGTTGTGGTGCTTTGTTCAGATGTAGTTGATTGTTCAGTTGTAGATGTTAAAACAGTTGTGGTTGTTGGTTCAGGTGTAGATGTTAAAACAGTTGTTGCTGTCTGCGTTGTGGTGCTTTGTTCAGATGTAGTTGATTGTTCTGTTGGAGATGTTGAAGCAACTGTGGTTATTTCAGTTTTAGATGTAAGTTGTGTTGTTTTTTCTGTAGGAAGGCTTGTAGTTGTAAACAGAGTTTCAGTTGTTGCTGAGCAGAATTGTATCAGCTGTTGTGTCACTTTTAAGCAGTACTGTGTCGTTGGTGTAGCTGAGCTTGATGTAGCAGTCATGTTTGTTGTAACCACAGTTGTAGATTGAACTGTGCTTGTTGTAGGTTGGGATGTTGTTGCTGTCTGCGTTGTGGTACTTTGTTCAGATGTAGTTGATTGTTCAGTTGTAGATGTTAAAACAGTTGTGGTTGTTGGTTCAGCTGTAGTTGTTAAAACAGTTGTGGTTGTTGGTTCAGCCGTAGATGTAAGTTGTGTTGTTGTTTCTGTAGGAGGGGCTGTGGTTGTAAACTGAGATGTAGTTGTAGGTGAGTTTGTTGTAAGCAGGGTTGTAGATTGAACTGTGCTTGTTGTAGGTTGGGATGTTGTTGCTGTCTGCGTTGTGGTACTTTGTTCAGATGTAGTTGATTGTTCAGTTGTAGATGTTAAAACAGTTGTGGTTGTTGGTTCAGCTGTAGTTGTTAAAACAGTTGTGGTTGTTGGTTCAGCCGTAGATGTAAGTTGTGTTGTTGTTTCTGTAGGAGGGGCTGTGGTTGTAAACTGAGATGTTGTTGTAGGTGAGTTTGTTGTAAGCAGGGTTGTAGATTGAACTGTACTTGTTGTAGGTAGGGATGTTGTTGCTGTCTGCATTGTGGTACTTTGTTCAGATGTAGTTGATTGTTCAGTTATTGATGTTAAAACAGTTGTGGTTGTTGGTTCAGCTGTAGTTGTTAAAACGGTTGTGGTTGTTGGTTCAGCCGTAGATGTTAAAACAGTTGTGGTTGTTGGTTCAGCCATAGATGTTAAAACAGTTGTGGTTGTTGGTTCAGCAGTAGTTGTTAAAACAGTTGTGGTTGTTGGTTCAGCCGTAGATGTTAAAACAGTTGTGGTTGTTGGTTCAGCTGTAGTTGTTAAAATAGTTGTGGTTGTTGGTTCAGCCGTAGTTGTACGTTTTGTTGTTGTTTCTGTAGGAGGGGCTGTGGTTGTAAACTGAGATGTAGTTGTAGGTGAGTTTGATGTAACCAGGGTTGTAGATTGAACTGTACTTGTTGTAGGTAGGGATGTTGTTGCTGTCTGCGTTGTGGTACTTTGTTCAGATGTAGTTGATTGTTCAGTTGTTGATGTTAAAACAGTTGTGGTTGTTGGTTCAGCTGTAGTTGTTAAAACAGTTGTGGTTGTTGGTTCAGCCATAGATGTTAAAACAGTTGTGGTTGTTGGTTCAGCTGTAGTTGTTAAAACAGTTGTGGTTGTTGGTTCAGCTGTAGTTGTTAAAATAGTTGTGGTTGTTGGTTCAGCTGTAGTTGTTAAAATAGTTGTGGTTGTTGGTTCAGCTGTAGTTGTTAAAACAGTTGTGGTTGTTGGTTCAGCTGTAGTTGTTAAAACAGTTGTGGTTGTTGGTTCAGCCGTAGTTGTACGTTTTGTTGTTGTTTCTGTAGGAGGGGCTGTGGTTGTAAACTGAGATGTAGTTGTAGGTGAGTTTGATGTAACCAGGGTTGTAGATTGAACTGTACTTGTTGTAGGTAGGGATGTTGTTGCTGTCTGCGTTGTGGTACTTTGTTCAGATGTAGTTGATTGTTCAGTTGTTGATGTTAAAACAGTTGTGGTTGTTGGTTCAGCTGTAGTTGTTAAAACAGTTGTGGTTGTTGGTTCAGCCATAGATGTTAAAACAGTTGTGGTTGTTGGTTCAGCTGTAGTTGTTAAAACAGTTGTGGTTGTTGGTTCAGCCGTAGTTGTACGTTTTGTTGTTGTTTCTGTAGGAGGGGCTGTGGTTGTAAACTGAGATGTAGTTGTAGGTGAGTTTGATGTAACCAGGGTTGTAGATTGAACTGTACTTGTTGTAGGTAGGGATGTTGTTGCTGTCTGCGTTGTGGTACTTTGTTCAGATGTAGTTGATTGTTCAGTTGTTGATGTTAAAACAGTTGTGGTTGTTGGTTCAGCTGTAGTTGTTAAAACAGTTGTGGTTGTTGGTTCAGCCATAGAGGTAAGTTGTGTTGTTGTTTCTGAAGGAGGGGCTGTGGTTGTAAACTGAGATGTAGTTATAGGTGAGTTTGTTGTAAGCAGGGTTGTAGATTGAACTGTACTTGTTGTAGGTAGGGATGTTGTTGCTGTCTGCGTTGTGGTACTTTGTTCAGATGTAGTTGATTGTTCAGTTGTAGATGTTAAAAACGTTGTGGTTGTTGGTTCAGCCGTAGATGTTCGTTTTGTTGTTGTTTCTGTAGGAGGGGCTGTGGTTGTAAACTGAGATGTAGTTGTAGGTGAGTTTGATGTAACCAGGGTTGTAGATTGAACTGTACTTGTTGTAGGTAGGGATGTTGTTGCTGTCTGCGTTGTGGTACTTTGTTCAGATGTAGTTGATTGTTCAGTTGTTGATGTTAAAACAGTTGTGGTTGTTGGTTCAGCTGTAGTTGTTAAAACAGTTGTGGTTGTTGGTTCAGCCATAGAGGTAAGTTGTGTTGTTGTTTCTGAAGGAGGGGCTGTGGTTGTAAACTGAGATGTAGTTATAGGTGAGTTTGTTGTAAGCAGGGTTGTAGATTGAACTGTACTTGTTGTAGGTAGGGATGTTGTTGCTGTCTGCGTTGTGGTACTTTGTTCAGATGTAGTTGATTGTTCAGTTGTAGATGTTAAAAACGTTGTGGTTGTTGGTTCAGCCGTAGATGTTAAAACAGTTGTGGTTGTTGGTTCAGCTGTAGTTGTTAAAACAGTTGTGGTTGTTGGTTCAGCCGTAGATGTACGTTTTGTTGTTGTTTCTGTAGGAGGGGCTGTGGTTGTAAACTGAGATGTAGTTGTAGGTGAGTTTGTTGTAACCAGGGTTGTAGATTGAACTGTACTTGTTGTAGGTAGGGATGTTGTTGCTGTCTGCGTTGTGGTACTTTGTTCAGATGTAGTTGATTGTTCAGTTGTTGATGTTAAAACAGTTGTGGTTGTTGGTTCAGCTGTAGTTGTTAAAACAGTTGTGGTTGTTGGTTCAGCCATAGAGGTAAGTTGTGTTGTTGTTTCTGTAGGAGGGGCTGTGGTTGTAAACTGAGATGTAGTTATAGGTGAGTTTGTTGTAAGCAGGGTTGTAGATTGAACTGTACTTGTTGTAGGTAGGGATGTTGTTGCTGTCTGCGTTGTGGTACTTTGTTCAGATGTAGTTGATTGTTCAGTTGTTGATGTTAAAACAGTGGTGGTTGTTGGTTCAGCAGTAGATGTAAGTTTTGTTGTTGTTTCTGTAGGAGGGGCTGTGGTTGTAAACTGAGATGTAGTTATAGGTGAGTTTGTTGTAAGCAGGGTTGTAGATTGAACTGTACTTGTTGTAGGTAGGGATGTTGTTGCTGTCTGCGTTGTGGTACTTTGTTCAGATGTAGTTGATTGTTCAGTTGTAGATGTTAAAACAGTGGTGGTTGTTGGTTCAGCAGTAGATGTTAAAACAGTTGTGGTTGTTGGTTCAGCCGTAGATGTAAGTTGTGTTGTTGTTTCTGTAAGAGGGGCTGTGGTTGTAAACTGAGATATAGTTGTAGGTGAGTTTGTTGTAACCAGGGTTGTAGATTGAACTGTACTTGTTGTAGGTAGGGATATTGTTGCTGTCTGCGTTGTGGTACTTTGTTCAGATGTAGTTGATTGTTCAGTTGTAGATGTTGAAACAGTGGTGGTTGTTGGTTCAACAGTAGATGTAAGTTTTGTTGTTGTTTCTGTAGGAGGGGCTGTGGTTGTAAACTGAGATGTAGTTATAGGTGAGTTTGTTGTAAGCAGGGTTGTAGATTGAACTGTACTTGTTGTAGGTAGGGATGTTGTTGCTGTCTCCGTTGTGGTACTTTGTTCAGATGTAGTTGATTGTTCAGTTGTAGATGTTAAAACAGTTGTGGTTGTTAGTTCAGCTGTAGTTGTTAAAACAGTTGTGGTTGTTGGTTCAGCCGTAGATGTTAAAACAGTTGTGGTTGTTGGTTCAACTGTAGTTGTTAAAACAGTGGTGGTTGTTGGTTCAGCAGTAGATGTTAAAACAATTGGTGTTGTTGGTTCAGCTGTAGATGTTAAAACAGTTGTGATTGTTGATTCAGCCGTAGATGTTAAAACAGTTGTTGTTGTTGGTTCAACTGTAGTTGTTAAAACAGTTGGGGTTGTTGGTTCAGCTGTGGATGTTAAAACAGTTGATGTTGGGTCAGCAGTAGATGTTAAAACAGTTGAGGTTGTTGGTTCAACTGTAGTTGTTGAAACAGTTGTGGTTGTTGGTTCAGCCGTAGATGTTAAAACAGTTGTGGTTGTTGGTTCAGCAGTAGATGTTAAAACAGTTGATGTTGTTGGTTCAGTAGTAGATGTTAAAACAGTTGTGGTTGTTGGTTCAGCCGTAGATGTTAAAACAATTGTGGTTGTTGGTTCAGCTGTAGATGTTAAAAAAGTTGTGGTTGTTGGTTCAGCCGTAGATGTTAAAAAAGTTGTGGTTGTTGGTTCAGCCGTAGATGTTAAAAAAGTTGTGGTTGTTGGTTCAGCCGTAGATGTTAAAACAGTTGTGGTTGTTGGTTCAGCCGTAGTTGTTAAAACAGTTGTGCTTGTTGGTTCAGCGTAGTGTTTTGTTGTTGTTTCTCTAGGAGGGGCTGTGGTTGTAAACTGAGATGTAGTTGTAGGTGAGTTTGTTGTAAGCAGGGTTGTAGATTGAACTGTACTTGTTGTAGGTAGGGATGTTGTTGCTGTCTGCGTTGCGGTACTTTGTTCAGATGTAGTTGATTGTTCAGTTGTGGTTGTTAAAACAGTTGTGGTTGTAGGTTCAGCCGTAGATGTTAAAACAGTTGTGGTTGTTGGTTCAGCCGTAGATGTTAAAACAGTTGTGGTTGTTGGTTCAGCTGTAGATGTTAAAACAGTTGTGGTTGTTGGTTCAGCTGTAGATGTTAAAACAGTTGTGGTTGTTGGTTCAGCCGTAGATTTTAAAACAGTTGATGTTGTTGGTTCAGCAATAGATGTTAAAACTGTTGTGGTTGTTGGTTCAACTGTAGTTGTTAAAACAGTTGTGGTTGTTGGTTCAGCCGTAGATGTTAAAACAGTTGATGTTGTTGGTTCAGCCGTAGATGTTAAAACAGTTGTGGTTGTTGGTTCAGACGTAGATGTTAAAACAGTTGTGGTTGTTGGTTCAGACGTAGATGTTAAAACAGTTGTGGTTGTTGGTTCAGACGTAGATGTTAAAACAGTTGTGGTTGTTGGTTCAGACGTAGATGTTAAAACAGTTGTGGTTGTTGGTTCAACTGTAGTTGTTAAAACAGTTGTGGTTGTTGGTTCAGCCGTAGATGTTAAAACAGTTGATGTTGTTGGTTCAGTAGTAGATGTTAAAACAGTTGTGGTTGTTGGTTCAGACGTAGATGTAAGTTGTGTTGTTGTTTCTGTAGGAGGGGCTGTGGTTGTAAACTGAGATGTTGTTGTAGGTGAGTTTGTTGTAAGCAGGGTTGTAGATTGAACTGTACTTGTTGTAGGTAGGGATGTTGTTGCTGTCTGCGTTGTGGTACTTTGTTCAGATGTAGTTGATTGTTCAGTTGTAGTTGTTAAAACAGTTGTGGTTGTTGGTTCAGCAATAGATGTTAAAACAGTTGTGGTTTTTGGTTCAGCCGTAGATGTTAAAACAGTTGTGGTTGTTGGTTCAGCCGTAGATGTAAGTTGTGTTGTTGTTTCTGTAGGAGGGGCTGTGGTTGTAAACTGAGATGTAGTTGTAGGTGAGTTTGTTGTAACCAGGGTTGTAGATCTAACTGTACTTGTTGTAGGTAGGGATGTTGTTGCTGTCTGCGTTTTGGTACTTTGTTCAGATGTAGTTGATTGTTCAGTTGTAGTTGTTAAACCAGTTGTGGTTTTTGGTTCAGCCGTAGATGTAAGTTTTGTTGTTGTTTCTGTAGGAGGTGCTGTAGTTGTAAACTGAGATGTAGTTGTAGGTGAGTTTGTTGTAACCAGGGTTGTAGATTGAACTGTACTTGTTGTAGGTAGGGATGTTGTTGCTGTCTGTGTTGTGGTACTTTGTTCAGATGTAGTTGATTGTTCAGTTGTTGTTGTTAAAACAGTTGTGGTTGTTGGTTCAACTGTAGTTGTTAAAACAGTTGTGGTTGTTGGTTCAGCCGTAGATGTTAAAACAGTTGTGCTTGTTGGTTCAGCCGTAGATGTATGTTTTATTGTTGTTTCTGTAGGAGGGGCTGTGGTTGTAAACTGAGATGTAGTTGTAGGTGAGTTTGTTGTAAGCAGGGTTGTAGATTGAACTGTACTTGTTGTAGGTAGGGATGTTGTTGCTGTCTGCGTTGCGGTACTTTGTTCAGATGTAGTTGATTGTTCAGTTGTGGTTGTTAAAACAGTTGTGGTTGTTGGTTCAACTGTAGTTGTTAAAACAGTTGTGGTTGTTGGTCCAGCCGTAGATGTTAAAACAGTTGTGGTTGTTGGTTCAGCCGTAGATGTTAAAACAGTTGTGGTTGTTGGTTCAGCTGTAGATGTTAAAACAGTTGTGGTTGTTGGTTCAGCCGTAGATGTTAAAACAGTTGTGGTTGTTGGTTCAGCCGTAGATGTAAGTTGTGTTGTTGTTTCTGTAGGAGGGGCTGTGGTTGTAAACTGAGATGTAGTTGTAGGTGAGTTTGTTGTAAGCAGGGTTGTAGATTGAACTGTACTTGTTGTAGGTAGGGATGTTGTTGCTGTCTGCGTTGCGGTACTTTGTTCAGATGTAGTTGATTGTTCAGTTGTTGTTGTTGTTAAAACAGTTGTGGTTGTTGGTTCAACTGTAGTTGTTAAAACAGTTGTGGTTGTTGGTTCAGCCGTAGATGTTAACAGTTGTGTTGTGGTTCAGCGTAGTGTAAGTTGTGTTGTGTTTCTGTAGGAGGGGCTGTGGTGTAACCTGAGATGTAGTGTAGGTGAGTTTGTTGTAAGCCGGGTTGTAGATCTAACTGTACTTGTTGTAGGTAGGGATGTTGTTGCTGTCTGCGTTGTGGTACCTTGTTCAGATGTAGTTGATTGTTCAGTTGTAGTTGTAAACCAGTTGTGGTTTTTGGGTTCAGCGTTAGATGTAAGTTGTGTTGTTTCTGTAGGAGGTGCTGTAGTGTAAACTGAGATGTAGTTTGTAGGTGAGTTTGTTGTAACCAGGTTGTAGATGAACTGTACTTGTTGTAGGTAGGGATGTTGTTGCTGTCTGTGTTGTGGTACTTTGTTCAGATGTAGTGATTGTTCAGTTGTTGTTGTTAAAACAGTTGTGGTTGTTGGTTCAACTGTAGTTGTTTAAAACAGTGTGGTTGTTTGGTTCAGCCGTAGATGTTAAAACAGTTGTGCTTGTTGGTTCAGCCGTAGATGTATGTTTTATTGTTGTTTCTGTAGGAGGGGCTGTGGTTGTAAACTGAGATGTAGTTGTAGGTGAGTTTGTTGTAAGCAGGGTTGTAGATTGAACTGTACTTGTTGTAGGTAGGGATGTTGTTGCTGTCTGCGTTGTGGTACTTTTTTCAGATGTAGTTGATTGTTCAGTTGTTGTTGTTGTTAAACAGTTGTGGTTGTTGGTTCAACTGTAGTTGTTAAAACAGTTGTGGTTGTTGGTTCAACTGTAGTTGTTAAAATAGTTGTGGTTGTTGGTTCAGCTGTAGATGTTAAAACAGTTGTGGTTGTTGGTTCAGCCGTAGATTTAAAACAGTGGTGGTTGTTGGTTCAGCCGTAGATGTTAAAACAGTTGTGGTTGTTGGTTCAGCTGTAGTTGTTAAAACAGTTGTGCTTGTTGGTTCAGCCGTAGATGTAAGTTGTGTTGTTGTTTCTGTAGGAGGGGCTGTGGTTGTAAACTGAGATGTAGTTGTAGGTGAGTTTGTTGTAAGCAGGGTTGTAGATTGAACTGTACTTGTTGTAGGTAGGGATGTTGTTGCTGTCTGCGTTGTGGTACTTTGTTCAGATGTAGTTGATTGTTCAGTTGTTGTTGTTAAAACAGTTGTGGTTGTTGGTTCAGCCGTAGATGTTAAAACAGTTGTGGTTTTTGGTTCAACTGTAGTTGTTAAAACAGTTGATGTTGTTGTTTCAGCAGTAGAGGTAAGTTGTGTTGTTGTTTCTGTAGGAGGGGCTGTGTTTGTGAACTGAGAAGTAGTTATAGGTGAGTTTGTTGTAACCAGGGTTGTAGATTGAGCTGTACTTGTTGTAGGTAGGGATGTTGTTGCTGTCTGCATTGTGTTGCTTTGTTCAGATGTACTTGATTGTTCAGTTGTAGATGTTGAAGCAGCTGTGGTTTCAGTTGTTGTTGAGCAGTATTGTATGTGCTGTTGTGTCAGTTCTAAGCAGAATTGTGTTGTCTGTGCAGCTGAGTATGATGTAACAGTCATAGATGCAGTTGTTGCAGTTATAGGTGAGTTTGCTGAATCAGCTGATACGCTACAAAACACTGTTGTTATAAAAACAAATAAAAGCACAGAGCAATTTTAGAGCAATTGTCACATGTAAATAAGTAATAAGAGAAATAAAGAATTTGAATGATCAGTAATTTACAGACCTAAACTTAGCACTGCAATTATCAGTGTTTTTCTACTCATCTTGGTAGCTGTCAAATAGACCACCTATAAACATATAATGCATAACATTAGCAAACATGTTAGGAATGGCAACAGTTTTGGCATGTCAGTGAAGTGAGAAAAATGTAAAAAATTTCCTGTGCATCAAAGATGATTTGTCATTTTTGCGCAGTCCACATTAATGAAGATGAATGTAAACACAAGGGAAGAATTACACTACCTTTCAAACGTTTAATATCCGTGATATTTTATTTATTTATTTTTTAAATTTATTTAATGTATCTTATGCTCATCAAGAATTAATTTATTTAAAAACCATTGCTTTCAAAATTAGTGTGTTAACGCATGTGATTAATTTTTTTTTTCCCAGTTTAATGCATTAACAATATTTAGAGGTCCCAAACTTATATTTTTGGCAGCTGGCTTCGCTCTGAAGAGTTCAGATTCTGAGCTATCCACAGGCAAACCTCACTGAGGTTTGAACCCACCTTGAAGCCTAAGCAATTGCCATATATTTTAATATGTTTAATATGCAGTTATACGAAGTAGAGTAACACTGTACTGTAGATAATATTGAACAATTTTAGCAACATGAGCAGGATATATCTCCGTTCAAGAGCAGTTAGTGATCATATATCTGCATAAGGAGGAGTTGGGATAGTCGTGGCCTAATGGTTAGGGATAGGTGGGGATTGTGAATGAACAGCACTCTCTCCACCCTTACTTTGGGAGCTCTGGAGCAATGGCTGCCCACTGCTCCGGGAGTGTGTGCATTTGTTCACTACTCACTGCTGTGTGTGTGCACTTGGATGGGTTAAATGCAGAGCACCAATTTCGAGTATGGGTCACCATACTTGACAATACGTCACGACTTAACTTAACTAGGAGGGTAAGCACATGTCTGTGCGACAGACTATGGCAAGTGTGAGTATGGATGATCTTAAATATCTTATTAATTGTAGTGGGAGGTGTTACGATCAGCTGAGTGTCAGCTGGTGCTACAGTTATGCCGTGGTCTGCCTGAACTACACTTGAGCTCCATTCATCGCTCAAACTAGATTTCAGTCAGGACCACTCTGTTCGAGTCAGAATATTGTAGAGGTCCTGAACTTATATTTTTGGTGGCAGGCTTCGCTCTGAATGGTTCAGATTCTGAGCTATCCACAGGCAAACCTCACTGAGGTTTGAACCCCCAACACAAGACATAGTAGTTCGGCTCTAAGTTCATTCAGGGAGTGCACACCATCTGGATGGTTAGGAGAGGTGGCATGCCTTAATGTTCAGAATTTTCCCAATGATAAACATACAATCCTGGTAAACAGTAGGTTCCAAATAGTGATTAAATAGCTTTTAAGCAACAGCAGTTTCCAACAAGCTATGGTCATCGAGCGTGTACTGACCAATTAAAGCTTAGCAACAGCATGTTGCCAATACATAACTTTAAGCATGAGTATGAAAAAGAAACTTGGCTTAGCTTTATGAAGACACATTCGGATGAATGGAGAGTTAAGTATATCCACATCTGTTGAAGATGCTTGATCTTCTTAATGATGTAGGCTACAACTCCATGCAGGGAAAGCCGATCTTGACTGAATTGTTCTTAAGTCACTTCCAAATCAAGATAAAGGTTATAGATGAGATGTAGATGTAGGTTATAGACAAGGTGACAAATGACTGTTTGAGTTGAGCAGCAACAACTTTTTCAAATAGCTTTGAAGGAAGTGGGAAGATTTGAAATTCATATTAGACATATTAGAAGGGTCAAGGCCAGGTTTCTTTAAGACTAGTGTGACAGCTGCAGTTTTAATTCAGGAGGAACAGCACCAGTGCAGAGAAGTTGAGAAATGAGAAGCAAAATAGGCCGTGAAATAACAGGTGCAGAGTTTTTGAGTCGAGCAGTAGGAGCAGGATCAAGATGACAGAAAGATGGATTAGATTTTTTGAGTAGCTCAGAGATATAAGTAGGGGTCAAAATCAGTAAAAGTACCAGGTGCAAAATCAGAGGGGAAGTCGTGTGAGTGGATAGGGGAGTTCATTGTTGGAAAGAGATTATATATACGATTTATTTTATTTTGGAAGAAGTGTAAGAGGGTCAATGACGTGACATTTAAATTTTCTGTCCGATTGCATTTTTTCAGTTATAAATTGGTTTAAATGCATAAAAACCTCTGCCATGGACCTCTCCTCTTCTCCATATACACTACATCACTGGGTCCCATCATCAACTTCTTGTTCAGGCCCTTGTCATTTCTAGACTGGACTACTGCAATGCTCTTCTGACCCGCCTACTTCCACTCACTTTTGAGAATCTACATCCCCTCCAGAAGTCTGAGGTCCACTAGTGAGCGATGTCTCGTGGTACCATCACAGAGAGTCACAAAATCACTTTCCAAAACATTTTCATTCACCATTCCTGCCTGGCATTCCTGAGTGAACTTCCCACCTCTATCCGAAATGCTGAATCCCTGACAATTTTCAAGCGATTCCTGAAAAATCTCTTTCATCACCATTTGACTTCATCTTAAAAAAAAGAAGAAAACAACTTTGCTTTCACCTTCCTTAATCTCTCCCTGTCTAGTTTGTACTAATCTGAACAATGCCTGAAACTTTGTATTGCAAGCACTTCCTGGGTCTCATTTATCAATCCAACTTAGAAACGAGCACAGATCCGAGCGCCCAACTCAACTTACGACAGTTCACGTGTGATTCGTGAAACATTCGTATGCCGCCAATCCCATCGTACGAAAGATCGTACGTTGATAAACGGGGCGGCTGAAAACAATCGCCATTTGAATATCACTCCCCTAAAAACACCCCGGTTTAGAAGCCTCGCCCCTAGAGTTTACGACACGGAGTAATCTCATGAAAGAGAAATTGATCTTACTCTAAAAACACCCTTTAATCTTATAATTGCAAACAATGGCATTAATTTATGTATATTAAATACCAGTAAACATTTATAAACACTTGATTATTTAGTTATGCTTAATCCACAACAAACCCTTTAAATTTAACGGAATTACAGAACAAGAATGAAAAAATTAGTAGCTAAATAGATTGCTAAACTATTATCTATTATGCTAACCGGGCTTTGTACTTCACTTGTGTTCCAATATCCAAGCAAAATATCACCCTTCATATGCGCAAAAATGTTTATTTCGGTACTGCAAGCTGATTTTACAGTGGACTTTGTAAATTGAGCAGCGTAACTTTTATGTTTGGTTGACTGCATTTTAGTTTGATTAATGGCTGAAATGTCAAGTTAGTAACGCTGAAATGCTCTCTCTGTGTGTGTGTGTGTGTGTGTGTGTGTGTGTGTGTGTGTGTTTGTGTGAGGCACCTGCGTGATATCTTTATTAAAAAAAAAAACTGATCTGTATCAGATTTTTTTTTTTGTAAACAAATAAAATGCATTACGAGTGTCATAAAAAACGAAAGTGGCCTATACTTGTCGCACTGTTTTTTTTTCTTTTTCTTTTGTTAATCTGTTAATTGAGAGAAATATATTTTGTGTAGCCTATTTATTTTATTCCTTTTATAATTTCTGTTTTTCTCCACAGAAGTGCTGCAGGTGCGTGATACGATGTGTGATTCCTCATGATCTGTTGTTTATGCTGCTATTTGCGCATATAAAGCTAAAGCCCTGAAAGAAAAAAAAAATATATATATATATTAAGTTTGTCAGTTTAGGAAAATAATCTAAAAGAACAAAATGCTGTCATTATACAATTCTCCGAAATTCTCTATGCTGCACGCAAGTTCAGGCTAACTCAAAAACTTACGTACACGAACTCAGACCTGACGTGAGATCTGATCGTAGCCACCGCTCACGTCCATATTGAAAAATTCCAAGTTTTGCGTAGAAACGACCGTACGCCCACTTTTTGGTCGTACGTTCTTTTTGTAAATGAGGCCCCCTGTGTTTATTTGCCTCTTTATGTTGAATCGCTTATTGTATTCCTCAATTTAAAGTCGCTTTGGATAAAAGCGTCTGCTAAATGAATAAATGTAAATATAAACTCTAGAGGTTGCTGATTTGAATGTAAGAACTTGTCATATTAATATTCATATTTGTAAGTTGAAATTTACTCTCACAACAGCTCTGATGTGTAAAGCTGAATCTTTTGATTTGCGCACACAGAAAATAATTCGAATTCGAAGTTGCAAATTAATAGCTACAAATCTGTAAAATGACATTCACATTTAAATGAAAGACACAAATGTGTCATATTTACTTTTGCACTTTACTTTAGTTTTGCTTTTCAACCTCAAGCTGGCACTTAGAAAACATATCTGTGGTCTAATAAATGTTTGTGGTCTTATAAATCATCAGTTTATTGTGTAAATTAATTGCAAAGGTATACTTGCAGTAAAAGACCATGCAAGAACATGAAAAAAAAAGAAAAGTCTGTTCTTTTACCATGTGATGCAAAGTGGTCCTGGATAAACGTCAATTTGACAAACATCAAACTATTATGTAAACGTCAACCAAAACAGAATTGTTTGTATCATTAAATGTGTTGGCCTAAGTAACTAAAATTTTAATTTAAAAACAACTTCATGAGCAAAGTATAGATTCAACTGTTTTAGCATATGCTGCTGAATACAATAAGCAACCCACTATCTAATCTATTTATTGTGTCCAAATGTGCATATTAAATGTTAAGTGCATGTTAAGTGACGTGACATGTGGCCAAGTATGGTAACCCATACTCGGAATTTGTGCTCTGCATTTAGCCCATCCAAAGTGCACACACACAGCAGTGAACACACACACACTGCGAACACACACCCGGAGCAGTGGGCAGTCAATACTGCGGTGCCCAGGGAGCATTTGGGGGTTCGGTGACTTGCTCAAGGGTCTCACTTCAGTCGTGGTATTGAAGGTGGAGACAGTGCTGCACATTGATGATTTATTGGAGAAAGCTGTAAAACCACTCATCTTTATATAGGCCTATATTATAGTTCAGTATGTAAAACACAATGACCTTTCAAAAGGTGATTTTTGTTCGTTTTTGTTGTTGTTGTTTCATGTGTTGGTCTGTACTGTGTGCTTGCTATATTAGCCTACATTAATCGTATGCATCATGTTAAGTTACTCTCATACTTTCATCAGTTATTATCCTGTTTCATTTTCGCTTTTGCCTTCATAGCTGTATATTGGCCTTAATGGTCATTATATAAAGTGGATTAACATATTCCCAGGCTTATGTATAAGCAGTTGGATACAGCCATGTTACTCTTTGCAGTGTGCAATATAGGATACATATAAAAGATGTTGCATTATTTGTCTACCAGATAATACTTGAATGTCAAGATGAATGCAGTAGCATAAAATCCTTTAAAAGCTAAGGATATTCAATGGAAATAGTTTGCAGTGTTTTACAAATAACTGATACACATGCATACACGTTTCTTTCTGCACTGCAAGTCGCGCTGGCTGGCGTTGTTCATTGGTCAGGCATAGACCAATAAAATGTCTTCATTCGCACCCCAGCCAACCCCCCTGCTCCGCTCTCTCACGTCTGCTTTCACAGGTGCACAGGTGAGCTTTGCTACAGGAATATCGCGGAATGAGTAGCAAAAGTCCAAGCGCTAGGATTTTAAGTTGTACTGCCAGATCTGAGAGGCTGTAAGTGCCGACTTGAGCTTGTACAGCGAAACTAAAGTAAAGCGCAAAAGTATTTAAAGTAACTATTTGCAACTTCGAATTCAAAACACGGGTGTTTTGATTATTGCCTGTGTGCGCAAATCGAAAGACTCAACTTTTCACATCACGGCTGTTGTGAGTGTAAATTTCAGCTTACAAATACGAATTTTAATATGACATGTTCTCACATTAAAATCAGCAACCTCTAGAGTTTAGTTACCACAGCGGCACCGTCTTAATCTCTGTCCAGCGCAGGCACAATAACTATAATGCTGAAGGCGAGGTACAATTCATATTTCTTAATTAAATAACGTATTAAGTAATTTGAACACTTTCTGTGTGACATAATTTCACAAACCGCGTGAGTGAATCACAGCGCGCGCGCTCTTTGTCCCTCTCAAAATACGCAAATGGCTTCAAATCACTGCTCTATAAGCTGCACAGTTGACACAGGAATTGTCTCTTGCACAATCGAGGCAGTGTAGCATCGTCACTAAAGTTTAGAAATTGCATTTCCTTTTAATTCATGCCAGTGTTTAACCATTCAGCACTCGCGCGCTCTCCTGGAGACTGTGCGCGCATGCACATAATGCCAGGTTAAGTCCGTTTGCTGTGCGTATGTGGTGCGTTTTTTTCCGCGCTCATGTTAACGGGTTAAAGCGTGCACACGGATGCGTCTGCAGCAGCTCAGAGATCGTTTCCGCACCGAGTCTATTTTTGCTGCGCTTCAAGCGCTGAATTTAAGCAACAGCGCATTGTTTGCGGTAAATATGAATATGGATTGACATTGAAATGTAGTAATTATACCATGAATGCACTAATTAAAATCTATGCACTAATTAAGTAAATGCAAAAGTAATAAGCACTGAATAATGTGTTGCTTATATTTATTGCCTTTAAACACGTCTATGAAAGATTGTATTAGGTAGGCTACTGTGAAGAAAGAAAGAAAAAAACAATCACAATGCAGAAAAAGCATTTTCAGTATGTTTGGATTTTAAATCTAAATAATGGATAAATTGTGTGTTTGTGGTAAACAGCCACGGATCAGTATGGATTCCTGTGTGAAAGCAAGCACAGTCTGTGCTGATTCTGTACCGTACACGGACTGCACGCGCTGCAAACGGAGTATGTGTGAACCTGCCGTAACACCGCCTCACGTCAGCGCGCGAAATGAGGCTTGTGCTGCGTGTTAAGCTATTGATTTTACAAACAAAATGCACTGCATGATCAAGCTAGCATTTAGGTAAGATATATATATATATATATATTAAAAATGTCCAGAAAATGCCCCTCTCAAATAATAAAAAAATAAATCCCCGCTCACGAGTCACCTAAGAGGGGAATACCCCCCATTTTCAAAAATGAAATTCAGACCCTGAAAAAAAAAAAAAAAAATCTAAAAATCCTGATTGGAGTAGCATTATAAATAATTTTACATGATAAAAAGAAAGCTTTAAAAAGATCGGTATCGGTGATCCTATCGGCAGAAATACTGCTTTTAGAGATTGACGATCAGTGATCGACCTCAAAAATCCTGACTGGGCAACCCTAATAAATTTAATGCATCCATATTGAATAAAAGTTTTTTTTAATTTTTTTTTTTTTTTAAGTCATACTGATTCCAAACATTTGAACGGTAGTGCAGATCAAGACCTTAGAGTTCATTAGGAATGTAACTTTTCCAACATCGAAGGTTTATGTCTGATGATAAAACTTGCTAAGTTTTATAATTTGTTATAAGTTTTAAAATTTACCATGATCACTCCAGCTGCATCTTACACTTTAAACACTTTTAAAACATTTTGACTTCATCACTTATTTTTGCTATTGAAGTGCCATTTATTACAATGTGCTGAGAGTATAGGGTCTGCTTTTTTTTCATAAATTAAATTATTACAAGTAATGTTAATTAAAAAAAGACTTGATAACTAAAAGGTTATGAGTATAAATCAGAAAGCATGGCTATAGTAATACTTAAATAAGTCAAACTCACCCTGTCCATTTTGTACCTGAGTGCAATTTTTACACGCAGGTAAAGTTGTAAGTCCCGTGACAAAAGCAAATAATTGCTCTCCTCAAATTTCACGTTTTTATTAGCTCTGTTTTGCAGTCACATGACAAACTGCATATGGTGGTGGTGCATTTTTAATGCATTCCATCTTTAACCAAACTGGATATACCAAACAACAATGCATTCCTCCCTAAACATGCACTCTTATGAAATACTGCCATTGAAAGCAAGTGATAATGAGGTGTTTTGTTCTTTATTAAAATGATGAAACCTATAAAAAGTCAAACTCTTATTGTTGACTGTTATAACAGTGTATATTATTTTGATCGTTGAACATTTATTGCATCTTAATTGCTAAAATAATAAATACCTAATAGAAAAAAAATATTTTTTACGAACCTGTATGCATTCATTTCTTGTTTAGAACACATTGGGCTTTCATTGTCGTTGGAAAATAAACACTAAATGCACAATGTGAGAGTTTGAAATGACATGAGGGTAAGTAAATGATGACAGAATTTGTATTGTTTGGTGCCTTTAATTATGGCACAACGAGCTGGTTGCAATAAGATGACGAAGCAAGAACGGAAAAGGGTGGAAAACAAATCCAAGATGATGAATAATCACGTTTTAAAAATTCTAACTGAAATCACTGCTTTAGCTGAGTTTCGTTTACTGTGAGTTCATCATGAGGTGTTGTTGTCGAGATCACTAACTCCGATCACAAAATTCAAAGTTGTCATGCAGGTTTTCACAATGAAGTGTTGCATATTATCAAGCCATGCTATCTCTTTCAGTTTTCCTCAGAAGATGGCTTTTTTTTCTTTTTCTTTTTTTTTTTTTTGCATTTAAGTTTAAAAACAAAATGCACTGCATGATCAAGCTAGCATTTAGGTAAGATAATATATATATATATATATATTTAAAAAAATGTCCAGACAATGCCCCCCTCTACCCCTCAAATTAAAAATTAAAAAAATCCCCTCTCACAAGTCACCTAAGAGGGGAATACCCCCCATTTTCAAAAATGAAATTAAAAAAAAATAAAAAAAAAATTAAAAAATCCTGATTGGAGTAGCATTATAAATAATTTTACATGATAAAAAGAAAGCTTTAAAAAGATCGGTATCGGTGATCCTATCGGCAGAAATACTGCTTTTAGAGATTGACGATCAGTGATCGACCTCAAAAATCCTGACTGGGCAACCCTAATAAATTTAATGCATCCATATTGAATAAAAGTTTTTTTTTATTTTTTTTTTTATTATTATTATTTTTTTTTAAGTCATACTGATTCCAAACATTTGAACGGTAGTGCAGATCAAGACCTTAGAGTTCATTAGGAATGTAACTTTTCCAACATCGAAGGTTTATATCTGATGATAAAACTTGCTAAGTTTTATAATTTGTTATAAGTTTTAAAATTTACCATGATCACTCCAGCTGCATCTTAAACTTTAAACACTTTTAAAACATTTTGACTTCATCACTTATTTTTGCTGTTGAAGTGCCATTTATTACAATGTGCTGAGAGTATAGGGTCTGCTTTTTTTTAACCCTTACATAACAATATAATGTTTCATACAATTGTTTCATTGCAGCTTTACTGAAATAAGCTGGAAAGTTATGAAACGACTTAAATTCCTGCCCTAAAGCAGTTCTACAGAAGACAATGGTCATTATTCAGCTGATTTTAGTTCAGTGTTAAAAAATAAATGAAGAATTCTAATTAAAATCATAAATTAAATTATTACAAGTAATGTCAATTAAGAAAAAAGACTTCTAAATGGTTATGAGTATAAATCAGAAAGCATGGCTATAGTAATACTTAAATAAGTCAAACTCACCCTGTCCATTTTGTACCTGAGTGCAATTTTTACACAGCAGGTAAAGTTGTAAGTCCCGTGACAAAAGCAAATAATTGCTCTCCTCAAATTTCACGTTTTTATTAGCTCTGTTTTCAGTCACATGACAAACTGCATATGGTGGTGGTGCATTTTTAATGCATTCCATCTTTAACCAAACTGGATATACCAAACAACAATGCATTCCTCCCTAAACATGCACTCTTATGAAATACTGCCATTGAAAGCAAGTGATAATGAGGTGTTTTGTTCTTTATTAAAATGATGAAACCTATAAAACAGTCAAACTCATATTGTTGACTGTTATAACAGTGTATATTATTTTGATCATTGAACATTTATTGCATCTTAATTTTTATATACTTTTTTTGCATTTAAGTTTATTATTATTATTATTATTATTATTATTTTCAAAGTAGCATATATTTTACAGTAAACAAGAAAATGTATCTAACTGCTACCATCATCTCCCCCCAAACAATAGCACATCAGGAGTTTGAAAATAGGTACAATATAAGACCAAAATCTCCCTAACAGAACATATACAGTTCTTCCACATAGACAAAGTGCCTGGTTTAGCATGATTGGTCCAAGCTGATGATAGTTCCACATATAGAGTCTACGGTAAGGAATGTAAATTATGTTTGATGGAAAGGTCATGGAGAGGATTCCATTGTTGAACTAAAAGTTTATTTGCAGCAGTAGAGGCGGCTACCCAAAATTTCCAGTCTTTCTCTTTTAAAGGAAATTGAGTTATCATTCAACAATTACACAACAGGATCTTTGGGAAAAAGAGTCCCGGTGACCTTGTACAGTACATTACATCAAGCAACAAATCCCCAAACTTTTGTACATCTAGATATTCCCAAAGCATTATACCCAGATAGAAAAAATCCTGAGGCCCAGATCAGACCCACACCTGACACTTTCATCTGGCCCACATACCACGCGGAATGATGGCACTTGGGCGGTCCGCTCCTGTTTGCCAAATTTGGGCCACAAGCCAGCCAAAGGAAGGTCCAATGTCAGCCATGAATAAACCCAAAAAAATGCAGAACTGGCCCAAATCTTGGCCACATTGATTTTAACCCTTGCCCAGATCCGGGCCCATATCCAACACTTTGCTCCGCCCCACAGACTGTGAAGAATGATGGCACTTGGGTGGTCCGCTCCTGTTTGCAAAATTTGGGCCACAAGCAAGCCATAGGAAGGCTGTATGGCAGCTGTGACAAATAAATAAATAAATAAATAAATTAAATAAAGCAGAACTGGTCCAAATCTGGGCCACATTTATTTTAAGTCTGGCCCAGATCCAATACCACATACCATGTGGAATAATGGCATTTGGGCAGTCAGTTTCTGTTTGCCAGATTTGGGCCTTAAGTAAACCTTAGCATTGCCGCATGAAAGCCAACCAAAACTGGCCCTAATGTGGGCCACAGTTGATTTTTTTTCTTCCCCACATTCCTCACGTGGCCCACATGCTGCGTGGAATGGTGGCATTTTGGCTGCGGTCCACAAGCACAGCCACATTTGAACTAATAATGAACCAAATAAACCATAAATATACATTATTTGGGTCACACTAAGCCTTAAGTGAGTTATGCATAAATAACACTAAAAAAAATTTTTTAAGAGAAATTTAAAAATGTCCTCCATATAGGTGTCCTACTTGGTAAAAACATCCTGACCCAGGTTTTGCACAAGCAGCAATTCAAATGTCACAGATAAATATTCAAAGACACATTCCAGTCCTTCACAAGTTTGAACCTAAATGCTTCTCACTCAGACACTCACACACAATGTAGCACAGCAACATTTAAGACATGTAGACGTAAGCCCAAACAAACTCAATGTGAACATACATGAACTTAAGTGCTCAGACCAAACAAGGGTAATTAACTAGGCCTGAACAGAATAATACAATCAACACGACAAGGGAAACGGTGCAAAAGAAAACAAAGTCCAAATTAACAGAAACCTTGACAGTAAGAGCTATCATTATAGTGCACTTCTGTTTTTATTCTGCACAGTGCACATATAAAAAAAAAACTACCATTAAAAGCATGTTTCAAAAAATAAATCGCTGGGTATGTAGCCTTCTTAAGAATCATATCCAGATCATCCTGCATCAGTTAACTGTGATGGATCCTTCTAAAAGTAGCCAAATACTATTAGGCCATATTTACAATTTCAAATTTCCATTTCATTTAGCCAGAGTAAAGTGCAACATCCAAACCAGAAGTGGCCCTCATCTGTTTTATAATATATGGGGCATATTTACCATGTCAAATGTGGGACATGGTGCTTACCATGCCACATCTTTGCCACTTTGTTTGGCACATTGTGAATCCATGTTACTACTGGATGAGTTTGAAGATCTGTATCCCAAGGTATTTTATGTGTCTTTAATGCTGCATGTAGTAAAAAAAATATAAAAATAAAGTATTTTGAGAAAAATTAAATCTTTTAAATAACTCTTGGAAATCTAATACATAATTTTCTCCTTTTATATCATTTAACTCTGGAATCTCTGAATGTCAGCTTCAACATTATTATAAATTAACTTTTGAAATGTGGGATTGTCACAGGCCAGGGTGCCTCCCTGGCTCCCTCTGCTGTCTGTGTTGTCATGTCCTTTTCGGCAGCAGGGCGTTCTTCTGGGTAATCATTAGGAGGAGATCGCGGCTTCCCGCCGCGCTTACTCTGAGATCTCTCTCCAGCTCAACCAGCTGGTTGAACGGTTTGATCAGCTGCACACCAGCCCTCCCGCGGCTCTTATGGCAACCCCTCCTCCTGATCCCGATGGAACAAGTAACCGTCGCACTGAACCACGGCTCAATCCTCCAGCCCCTTACTCGGGTGAGCCGAGTGAACACGTCGCTCCTTTTTGTCCCGATGCTCTCTGATTTTCTCGCTGTAGCCATCCTGTTTTCCTACGGAGTGGTCTAAGGTAGCTTTCACCATCACGCTCTTGGTGGGGCAAGCGAGAGAATGGGGAAGGGCCATGTGGGATAACGAGCGGAGCTGCTGTTCCTCCTTTGAGATTTTCTCGGAGGAGCTGCGCAAGGTGTTTGATTGCTCGGTTCAAGGAACTGAGGCGGCACGAGCCCTGGCGCTGCTACGGCAGTGAGAGGGTTCTGTTTCCAGTTACTCGATCGAGTTTTGTACGCTCGCGGCGTCCTGTGGCTGGAACGACAAGGCTCTTTGGGATCACTTTCTCCACGGTCTGGCCGAGCATATCAATGATGAAATCTATTCCCTTGAATTACCCTCAAGCCTGGATGGGCTCATCGACCTCGCCATCCGAGTGGATAACCGGATTTCCTTCCGTTCTCGTCATCGGAGGAGAGTGTTTTCCCCTGAGCTCGTCACTAGAGCCGCGTCAGGAGCGGCGAGTGACGCGCCTCCCCAGTATCTCATTGTTTCCGAGGAGGAGCCAATGCAGGTCGGGAGAGCACGGTTGACCCTAAGAGAGCAGCATTATCACCTGGACAACCAACTGTGTCTCTACTGCGGGGAGGGAGGTCACGTGGCAGCGTCGTGCCCGGCAGTGAGGCGGCGCTCACCGCTCAAGGGAACACGAACGGTGAGTGTCACTAGTACTCAACTGCCCTCTGGTGGTCATTGTGAGTTCCAAGACTCGTTACTGTTCAGTGGAGTTGTTCATCAGGTTTTGACTTTGATTGACTCTGGAGCGGAGGGCGATTTCATGGATTCTGGGCTGGCCACACGCTTGGGACTTCCATCTGTTGCCCTGGCCGAGCCTATATCGGCTAGAACACTTTGTGGCACCCTTCTCACCAGGATTACTCATGCCACTAAGTTTGTCACACTCACACTTTCCGGCAATCATGTTGAGGAGATTCGTTTCCTCCTCATCCATTCACCCACCGCTCCTGTGGTTTTGGGACACACCTGGCTGGTTAAGCACAACCCCCATATTGACTGGGCTCTTAACTCCGTGTTGGCTTGGAGCCCTTTTTGTTTACCTCAATGTTTGGGTGCTGCATTTTCACCTATAATGTCTTGTTCTGGGTTGCAGGAGGAGCCGGTGAACCTGGCGGATGTACCGGAGGCTTACCATGACTTGAGAGTGGTTTTCAGTAAGTCCCGAGCTTCATCTCTGCCTCCGCACCACCCGTACGACTGTGCGATAGACCTGTTGCCTGGCGCTTCTCCGGCCAAGGGGCGCCTTTACTCTCTGTCCGGGCCTGAGAGGGAGGCCATGGAGAAATATATTCACGATTCTCAGGTAGCAGGCATTATTCGACCCTCTTCCTCTCCGGCTGGGGCGGGGTTCTTCTTCGTGGGGAAGAAGGATGGTTCGCTGCGCCCCTGCATAGACATAGGTTGAATGACATCACGGTGAAAAATCGTTATCCTTTGCCGTTGATGTCATCCGCCTTCGAGCTCTTGCAGGGGGCAACCATCTTTACGAAGTTGGACCTCCCCAACGCTTATCACTTAGTTCGGATTAGAGAGGGGGACGAATGGAAGACCGCCTTTAACACCCCTACGGGGCACTTTGTGTATTTGTTCATGCCGTTTGGGCTTTCTAACTCCCCGGCGGTCTTCCAGGCACTCGTCAATGACGTGCTCAGAGACATGGTCGACCGGTTTGTTTTTGTTTACCTCGATGATATCCTGATTTTCTCCCAGAACGAGCGCGATCATGTCCAGCATGTCAGGCGAGTGATCCGCGGCTGCTTGAGAATCGTTTATTTGCCAAGGTGGAGAAGTGCGAGTTTTACGCACAGTCGGTTCCGTTCCTGGGATTTATCCTCTCTCCCAAGGGTATCCGTATGGATCCTGCCAAAGTGAAAGCAGTTGTTGATTGGCCCACCCCAGATAGTCGCAGGGCGGTCCAGCGATTTCTGGGGTTTGCCAATTTTTACAGGCGGTTCATTCGGAATTTTAGTCAGGTCGCTCTTCCTCTGACGAATCTCACCTCCACTAGGACACGTTACAGTTGGTCATCGCAGGCTCAGACTGCATTCGAAAGTCTTAAGTCGTTTTATTTTGGCTCCAATTTTAACCACACCAGACCCATCTCGTCAGTTCATTGTGGAGGTGGTTGCCTCAGAGGTGGGGGTTGGGGCTATTTTATCCCAAAGATCACCCTCGGATGAGAGAATATATCCCTGCGCCTTCTTTTCTCATCGTTTAACCCCCCCGGAATGGAATTACGACATCGGGAATATGGAGTTACTTGCTGTCAAGCTAGCCCTGGAGGAGTGGCATCACTGGTTAGAGGGCACGGGGGTTCCTTTTATTGTTTGGACTGACCACAAGAACCTCGAATACATCCTCACCGCCAAGAGACTAAATTCTTGGCAGGCTCGCAGGGCATTGTTTTTCGGGCGGTTTAGGTCTACCATCTCTTACCACCCAAGAATCCACCCAAGGGTCCAAGAATGGTAAATCCGATGCATTGTCGCGGATCTTTGAGACTGAGGCTACTCCCACCCTCCCTGTGCCCATTCTGCCTCCCGAACGGGTGGTGGCAGCGGTCACCTAGGGCGTGGAGTCCAAGGTCCGCACGGCGTTACGCGGCACTGCTATTCCCACGGGATGCCCAGAGGATCTGTTGTTTGTGCCCGAGTCAGTCCGAACTAGCGTCCTACAATGGGGCCACTCGTCCAAACTAGCTTGCCACCCAGGAGCAACTCGTACCTGCATGTTGATCAAGCAGCGGTTTTGGTGGCCGTCTGTGGCGCGGGATGCCCATTTGTTCGCGTCGGCCTGTCCGGTTTGCGCTGCGTGGAAGGGCTCCAATCGACCCCCAGCAGGGCTACTCCAGCCACTGTCGGTTCCTTCGCGGCCCTGGTCACACATAGCGATGGACTTCGTCACTGGCCTACCCCCGTCTAGTGGCATGACGGTAATCCTCACTGTGGTGGACAGGTTCTCTAAGGCGGCTCATTTCATTTCCCTCCCCAAATTACCTTCAGCGAGGGAGACAGCGACTATTGTCTTGGATCACGTTTTCCATATTCATGGCCTCCCGGTAAACATGGTTTCTGACAGGGGGCCCCAGTTTGTGTCTAGGTTTTGGACAGAGTTCTGTCGACAGCTGGGGGCGACTGCGAGCTTATCCTCAGGTTATCACCCGCAGACTAACGGGCAGGCCGAGCGTGCTAACCAGGACTTGGAGAGGGTTCTGCGCTGTGTGGCGTCTGCCAAACCGTCAGTCTTGGAGTTCCAGATTAACCATGGTAGAGTACGCACATAACTCCCTTCCGGTCTCGTCTACAGGTTTGTCTCCCTTCCAGTGCCGTTTAGGCTACCAGCCACCATTATTCCCCTCCCAAGAGTCCGATGCTGTTGTTCCATCCGTGCATGCGTTTATTCAGAGATGCCTCTGTACTTGGAGGATCGCCAGAGAAGCCCTCACCTGGACTGGCAAGAGGAACAAGGCATCAGCAGACCGTCACCGTACTAAGCCCCCACTTTACGTGTGCGGTCAGAAGGTCTGGTTGTCTTCTCAGGACCTCCACTTCAGACTCCCCTCACGTAAACTGGGACCCAAATTCGTTGGACCGTTCATCATTTCTAAGGTGCTCAGTCCGGTGTCGGTCCGACTCAAATTAACCCCCCCTTTTAAGAATATTCACCCGGTCATCGAGGGGTCGCCAGCTTATACGGTTCGGCGGCTAATCGATGTGAGGCGTAGGGGTAGAGGTCACCAATACCTGGTAGACTGGGAGGGTTATAGTCCGGAGGAGAGATGCTGGGTTCCGGCTCGCGACATTCTGGATCGCGCTCTCATCGACTAGTTCCATCGGCGTCATGGTGAATTCTCCGGGGATGCCAGGAGGCGTCCCTGAGGGGAGGGGTACTGTCATGGGCCAGGGTGCCTCCCTGGCTCCCTCTGCTGTCTGTGTTGTCATGTCTTTTTCAGCAGCTCGTGACAGGTGCAATCAGCGCTGATCTGGCAGTGGGGCTGCGCATGTCACGAGCTGCTTCTATTCCACCTGTTGCTCATTACCCTTTCCTTTATATTTCTCTTCTGACTAGTTCCTGTTGTTAGTAGATTGTTTTGTGTTCTGCGTTTTGGTGTACTCTCACGTCTGTCTGTTTGCACCCCAGGACGCATAGAGAGATGTCCTGTGCGAGTGCTGGGTCTTGGGCAGTGATCCACTTGTTGGGTCCGCATCTCACTGCCGACCATAGCTGGATTACCCCAGAGACTTGCTCGCTGAGTTTTGTTACAGTTTTATTTGTTTTGTTCACCTTTGGTAAATAAATTTTGTGCTCGAATCTCTCCTCTGCCTTTGAGTCCTCTGTTCTCCTCGTGCCGTCACAGGGATAAGTTAGGTCTCGGGTCAATCCCTAGGCATTTAACTTGTGTTGATTATTATTATTATTATTATTATTATTATTATTATTATTGAAATTAGAACCACCTGAATTAAGAGGCATCAAAATAGATTTAGAATGATTGATTTTAAATCTGGAAAGCTTGCCAAATTCATCTAAGACTTTAAGGGCATTAGGGAGTGAACTCTGCAGGTCAAATAGAAATAATAAAGTATCATCTGCATATAGAGAGAGTGGACTGATGAGCCTAGCTGAATCGGACCGATAAGCTCACACTGTCGAATGAACAGTGTCGGGGGATCTACTGATGAGCATGAGCTGGGAAAGTGGGCATCCCTGCCTTGTGCCTTTACAGATTTCAAAGAAATCTGAAATAAGTTCACCGGTAGACTCTGGCCATGGGATTGGCGTATAGGGTTTGTATAATTCCAAAGAAATGATCACCAAAATTAAACATTTTCAATGTATTAGTAACACTTTACAATAAGATGTCATTTGTTAACATTAGTGAATGTCTTAACTAACATGAACAAACAATGATCAACACATTTATTACAGTATTTATTAATCTAAGGTGTTATCAATTTCCCTTATTCAGCAAGAACATGTAACACTCTGTATACATTATCTGAAGCTAAACAGCCCGCAACAATTCCAGATTTATCTGGATCAATCAATTTATGTATCACCAGTTGTAGATGTCTGGCAATAACTCTAGCATATATTTTTACATCTTCACTGATCACGAAAATAGGCTTATAGTTAGAGCAATCTGAATGGTCTTTGCCAGGTTTAGGTAACACTGTAATTATATTTACATTTAGTCATTTAGCAGACGCTCTTATCCAAAGCAACTTACAAATGAAATCAAAACAAAACCAACAAAATAGAAAAAAGAAAGCTAGTGTTAGTTTTTCAAGAAAAACTAGCAGTTCGAGAATAAATATGCAATTGACAGAGGGTCAAATGTGTGTGTGTTTTTTTTTTTTTTTTTAGTAAAAAGAAGACAGATAGATAAAATAGAATTAGAATAGAGAGAACTAGAGTTAGAGGGTCAAATAAAAATGGAAGAGATGTGTTTTTAGGCAATTCTTAAAGATGGCTAAGGACTCGGACTGAGTTGGGCGGGTCATTCCACCAGATGGGAACATTTAATGAAAAAGTCTGTGAAAGTGATTTTGTACCTCTTTGGGATGAACAATAAAGCAACGTTCAACTCAAGATTCTAGAAGCACATAAGCCTGAAGTAATGAATTTAGCTAAAGGAGTGCAGAGCCAGTGGTGGTTTTGTAGGCAAACATTAATGCCTTGAATTTAATGCGAGCAGCTATTGGCAACCAGTGCAAATAGATCAACAGAGGCGTGACATGCGTTCTTTTCAGCTCATTAAAGATTAGTCTTGATGCTGCCTGATCTTCCTAATATTGTATAAAGCAAATCTGCAGGACCTGGCAGTTTTAGCAATGTGGTCTGAGAAATTCAGCTTATCATCAATCACAACTCCAAGGTTTCTGGCTGTTTTTGTAGGAGTTATGGTTGATGAACTGGAAGGTGAAATTGTGATGGGTTTGCTGAAACTACAAGCAGTTCTGTCTTAGCTAGGTTGAGTTGAAGGTGATGGTCCTTTATCCAGCAAGAAATGTCTGTATTTAATAATGTATGTATTAAATGTCTGTAATTAAAGCCGTATTAAGATCTTTATGAAAATACCTACTGGGTATGGCCTCATTTATAGTGCGTAACCAAATGTGGCCTAGTAGATGCCATCAATTCCCTGGACTGTCCTTTATGACTGACCTAATTCTGCATTATACAGTTCTTTCAATGTATTTGGTCCGACACTTTTAAATTTGATTAATAAATGCCTTGAGATAGGAGTTGTTCCTGACTATTTATAACATGCCTTGGTACAATCCAGACTTAATAGGCCCAATTTACATTCCTCTGACTTATCAAATTTCAGACCCATTTCTAATCTTCCATTTTAGCAAGCATTATAGAGAAAGTAGTTCTTCATCAACTTCAAAGTTTCTTGGTTGATTACAAAATTTTTGACATGTTCTCTGGAGATTCTGTGGCACTGGTAATTTTAGACTTGAGTGCTGCTTTTGACACAATGTTCTTCTGTCCCGCTTAGAACAGGTAGTGGGCATTAGAGGTTCAGCCCTAAATTGGTTCCAGTCTTATTTTACTAACAGGTGTTTCTCAATTATTATTGGCAAATTTCATTCTTCTTCTGTACCTTTGGCCTGCGGGGTCCCTCAAGGCTTTACTCTAGCTTCCATGTTATTTTCTCTGTATATGCTTCCTCTTGGATCTATCTTTGATAAGTATGGTATAAGTTATCATTGTTATGCAGATGACACATACATATATCTTCCTCTGAAACCTAAGAATGGATTAGACCTGGTGACCACCTGCCTCTTGGATGTTAAAGCATGGATGTCCCTATATTTTTTAAGTCTGAATGAGAGTAAAACAGAGATTGTGTTGTTTACCCCTTCTGATACACACTGTATACCAAATCTAAGGCCCAATCCCAATTCAGTTTTTTACCTCTCCGCCTACCCCATCCCCTTGTCCCATGAAACAAGGTGCCAAGGGGTAGGGGTGAAAAGAATTGGGACACCACTTCTATACTGTCACACATGATCATACATCATCTAGGTCCTACAATACACACATCTATTGGTGTGCATTAGAGACTTTAATTACCATTCTATATTAATGCGCTGCTTACTGACATGTGCACACACACACACACACACACAACTCTGTATAGCTATCTTTGTGAGGACATACATTGACACAATGCAATCTCTAGCTCCTAACCCTAACCCTAACCTTCAGAACTAAGTGCCTCACCCCTAAACATACCCTTTACCCAATTATAACCTGACCCCTAAAACCAAGTCTTGACCCTCAAACAGGCCTTTAAAGGGGTCCCAGAAAGTGAGGACCGGCCAAAATGTCCTCACTTCACAAGATTGTCCTCACTCCGATGGTCTGAAACTCAAACCAGCCCTCACAAAGATAGCTGTACAAGTACACACACACACACACACACACACACACACACACACATATATATACATATCGGAGATTGCGCAGTTCACATCCAAGAGCAAAGAAACTTGTCAGCACTGCCCCACGACTTTTATTAATAACTGTTTAAATACTGAATCGCTACATTATATTTTCCAGCAACGAGAGGATAAAATTGCTGTTTTTGAAGCAACGTTAAACTCACTCACTGTAAAAAGAAACGCACATGCACAGATGCCCATACACTCTTCTCTGTCTCTCTCTCTCTCTCTCTCTCTCTCTCTCTCAATATTTGAGAAAAAGGTTTAGCGATTTCTAATTATTGGGGGAACTAGCCCCTCAATGTCTATGGTGGTTATCGCCCTGATCAGACATGGAAATATGTTGTGGCACTATCGTGCAGTCAGTAATGATATGACGTTAGGAAACTTTAGCGATTTTTTGCAAACATTTCTTTGAATAACATGAACGTAAATATGAACTCACGATTGACTGTAACATAAAACAAATGATTACTTTTCATTAAAATCTTTATTAATGCCAATACTGCTTACATTTATGTGTCTTTTTGTTCGCTCGGGCAGCCATGTTGCCGCTGAAGCCAGTTTACGCTGAGATGATTCATACCCCTTCGTTTGAAGTGTGGTCCTGAAAAATATTCGTTTGAAGGGCTATCTGGCCCTTCCCTTTACCCCTACCCCTCCGACCAAAAGAGAATCGAGACACGGGGGAAAGGGGAAGGGCTAAGGGGTAGAAATGGGATTGGGCCTAAATCTAGGTGTTGTGGCACCTTATATCAAAATATGTGAAAAATCTGGGTGTGGTGTTGGACAGTGCTTTAAAGCTTGATCGACAAGTCAATCAAGTCGTGACGTCAAGCTTCTTCCAGTTGCGAACCCTGCTAAAAATGAAGTCATTTCTTTCTTTTGCTAATTAATGAAAATCACGTAGTGTATGATGATCACAGACTCAAACAAACATGTTTGATATTTTCAGAAAATTTTAAAACATATTGTTTTCATTTGTCCAATGTGCACATTTCTGTGTAAGTCTGTTGTGATCAGAAGGAATTTAAAGTCTGTTAGTGTGAGATCCTCAGTTGTTTAGTGTATGATGCCCAGTTTTCCTTTGTGACTATTTACAAAGTCTGTAAGTGTATGATGCCTGGTGTTTTAAAAATCTGTTCAAATTTTAAAAGTTATATAGTGTATTCCAGCCTTTAGTTGCTTTGTTCCTGGACAGACAGGATTTTGCTAAATAAGTACTCTAGGTCATGTATTAAGTTCATACATATTTAAAATATGAACAAGTATTATTAACAATATCTATGAAATTATACTTTTTTTATTTTATTGATGTCAGACTGAAGCTGTGAGTTTCATAGTAGTGCACCCTTTAAGCTCACCTTACAATAATATGAAATCTTTAAAAATTACAGCACTGTAAAACCACAGACCAGCAATAAACTGTCAATTTATAATATTATGGATGTAAAAGTACAAGCCAGTAATGCCAGTGACGTATTATGTTAGCGTAGCACACGATCTTATACAGCTAGTCAGCTAACTGTGTTCTGTAGCATCTGCGCTGTGTTGCTAAAACTATCATTTGGATCTAATGTAATTATTTCCCACATTCAAGTTCCAGGTTATAATATACAAAAGTCTGAAAATTAATCTCTTAATTTTACAATAAGCAGTGAAACTTACCCAAAATAAACATCTAAAAAACATCTAAAATCAAACTTTCACCAAAACTTAGACAACTTTTAAAATGGCCACCAGACAGTGTGAACACCATAGACTGTAAAAAAAAAAAAATGGACGTAGTGTCCGTGACGTTAATACGCGATTTACGTGTTAATGCGTAATTCGCGTTTTAATGCGTAATTGCGTGTTAAGGCTTATTTACGTGTTAACGCGTCATTTTGTGCTGGCATTGAGCTTTAGCACCATCTACTGGTGGTTTTTAATGAATTTTAATTTAATGTCTTTTCAGGCATAAGTAGGCTACAACTACATATAATAGTTACAGCACAACTAGTATTCAAGTATTTTTAAATTATAACTGTTCAACCCCTGAAAATCAACAAAAGAGCAATGATATGCAAATATGTAAATGTAAATGTACATAGGGAGTCTGTTGTCTCCTTCACTTAAAACATCAAAGCACATGTATTGAGTCTATTTCAGTCTAGGAACTAAACTTGTGTATGGCTGGAACCACTTATTTTCTTGTATATAATACACACACACCTTAGCAATTGAGAGCAGTTCTTTGCTGAAGATGGAGCAGGCAGTGCTGTTGACTTCAAGACCTCATAGTGTTCAAACTTGTAATGAAAACAAATGAGAGATGTATACCATAGATTAGCTTGTGTTAATGAGCCGCTGTTTTAGATATAAATAAGGTATTTTGTTGCTACCATATCCTATATTTTGTCACCCCTTCTCAGATGGTTATAGTACCTGACACACCACTGGCTAGAATTTGAAATACATTAAAAATATATATCTAATACCTTAAAATTACTTGATAACATTGGATACACTAATTTCATGCAATAAATCAATGATTACTAAACCCCAATGCCCCAGGAAAACCAACTAATTGAGATATTTAACAGCTATTTGTTACGAATGCAGACCAGGCACAGAGGATGATGAGTATAACACAGGTTTATTGAAATGAGTAGGTCAGGTAAGTAATGCAGACTGTTGAATACTGTGAGTATATGATGAAGACTGATAAAGGATATCTTGCCGAGGTGGAGATGCCAGGAGCTCGTGGTCGACGGGAGGCGCACACACCTCGAGGAATGGTGGTTTCCGAACTGGGAAGTAAGGCGAGGACAGACGAATGGAGGAGACGCTGGGGAACACTGATGATCCGGACAAGGAGGTAAGTCAATCTAGCAGGTAGGGAGTGAGTCCACTTCGTGTAATCGAGATCGGACGCTGACTGGAGTGAGGTGTGTGCTTATGTAGTGTGGCTTGGGCTGAGTGTTTATGAGGTGCAGGTGGTTGTGATCAGTATTCAGGTGATTGTGATCTTGGCATGGGATTGGTGGAGGAGCCTGGCTGATCCGTGACATTACCCCCCTCTCCACGGCCCGCTCCAGAGGGCCGAGGGGCCTGGCGCCGTGGTGGTCTGCCTCTGGCTCTCGGTGCTGGACGGTTGGGGAAACTTGTGTGGAATTCCTCTATAAGCGCGGGATCCAGAATGTCGTCCTTGGGAATCCATGATCTCTCTTCTGGTCCATACCCCTCCCAATCGACGAGATATTCTAGTTTACCACCACGGCGTCGGGAGTCCAGGATGGTTCGTACTTCGTAGACAGCTCCGTCCTCCAAAATCAGTGGGAGAGGGGGTTCGGTGGTCTGGCCAGGCTCTGTGGAGGAAGGAACAGGAGTGTGGTAAGGTTTTAACAAAGATACGTGAAAGGTGGGATGAATTCTGTACTGAGGTGGAAGTTTGAGTTGGAATGTGACTGGATTTATCTGCTTCTGGATGACAAAGGGGCCAACGTATCTGGGAGCGAGCTTCTTACTGGGTAGACGCAGTCTGATGTCCCTTGTGGACAGCCAGACCTTCTGACCTGGTTGGTAGGGAGGAGAGTCGGAGCGTCGAAGGTCTGCTGTCAACTTGCGTCTGCTCAGGGCTCGTCGAAGGTGGTGGTGTGCTTCTCGCTCTCTCGGAACCAGTAATCCACCGCCGGTACTTCAGAGGGTTCTCCGTTCCAGGGGAATAGGGGAGGCTGGAAACCGAGTACGCACTGGAAGGGAGTGAGTCCAGTAGTTTGTTGGCGAAGAGAGTTCTGGGCGTACTCAGCCCAGCCAATAAACTGGTTCCAAGAGTGCTGGTGGCCGTGGCAGAAGGTTCGTAGAAAGCGTCCGATTTCCTGGATTTTTCTCTCCGTCTGCCCGTTGGTCTGTGGATGGTAACCAGACGAGAGGCTGACGGTCACACCTAGGAGTTTTAGGAAGTTCTTCCAGACTCGGGAGATAAATTGAGGACCACGGTCAGAGACTATGTCTTCCGGAATGCCAAAGTACCTGAACACGTGGTTGAACATGATTTTAGCTGTTTCCATGGCTGTGGGTAGGTTCCTTAGGGGTATTAGACGGCAAGATTAGGAGAATCTGTCCACTATGACCAGGATACAGGTGTTACCTTCTGATTCGGGTAAGTCGGTGACGAAGTCTACTCCCAGGTGTGACCATGGTCGGTTGGGTACGGGCAGCGGGAGGAGTTTGCCGGCAGGAAGGTGGCGAGGGCTTTTTGAAATGGCGCATTCTTCACAACCCTGGACGAACCTTCTCACATCCCTTGCCATATTCGGCCACCAGTAACGGTCTTTTAGTAGCGAGAGGGTAGCGTTGGCCCCAGGGTGACCAGTGCCCAGTGATGAATGCGTTGATTGGATGAGTTGTGTGCGTTGGAGTCTGGGGACATACTGTACATTTGGAGGACAACCCGGCGGAGTGGCCGTGGAGACATTGGAAGAGGGAGTAGAGTCTGGGTTCCACTGGATGGGGTTTACAAACATGTCCTCGGGAAGGATGGGATCGGGTTTTTCTTCTGGCGAGTATAATCTGGATAAGGCGTCGGCTTTGATATTCTTGGGACCGGGATTGTATGTGACCTTGAAGTGAAACCGAGAGAAGAATAACGCCCAGCGGGCTTGGCGGGGGTTGAGCCTTTTGGCGTCTTTGAGGTATTGTAGATTCTTATGATCTGTGAGTACTGTGAAAGGGTGTTTGGCTCCCTCAAGCCAGTGTCTCCACTCCTCGAGGGCCAGTTTAATAGCCAAGAGTTCCCTGTCGCCAATATCATAATTTTGTTCCGCCGGGTTGAGTTTACGGTAGAAGAAGGCACATGGATGGAGTTTAGAAGGATTCCCCTGCTGCTGACGGTCCCCACGCCCATGGTGGAAGCATCCACTTCAACCACGAAGGGTCTTTCAGGGTCTGGATGAACTAGGATGGGGGCCTGGGTGAAAGAGGTCTTCAGCTTCTCGAATGATTCTTGGGCCGCCTCGGACCAGGACAGAGACTTGGGCTTATTGCGTAGGAGGTTCGTGAGTGGACTGGTGAGGGTGCTGTAGCTCTTAATGAATCTGCGGTAGAAATTGGAGAAGCCGAGGAAGCATTGGAGTTCTTTAATGGTTGTGGGTTGTGGCCAGGTCTTAATAGCGTCCACTTTCCCCTTGTCCATCCGGATGCCATTCTTGTCTATGTGATAACCCAGGAACTGTACTGATGGTTTGTGGAATGAGCATTTCTCGGCTTTGAGGAAGAGATTGTACTGTCTGAGGCGCTGAAGGACCTCTGCAACGTGGTGGTGATGGTCGGCCAGGGTCCGAGAGTAGATGAGGATATCATCGATATATACCAGGACGAAGTGGTGGAGGAACTCTCGGAGCACCTCATGCATAAAGTCTTGGAATATGGAGGGGGCGTTGACCAGGCCATACGGCATAACTAAGTACTCGTAGTGTCCAGTGGGTGTGATGAAGGCGGTCTTCCACTCGTCCCCCTCACGTATTCTGATGAGGTTGTACGCGCTGCGGAGGTCCAACTTGGTAAAGATTGTTGCTCCACGAAGATGTTCTAGAGCAGCTGGGACGAGGGGAAGTGGGATCGACAGGGGATAAATCTTTCCTTTGGGCACTGGTTCACCGGGAAGCAGATCTATCGCGCAGTCCCATGGCCGGTGAGGAGGTAGTTCTGAGGCCTTCTTCGGACAGAAGACGTCTCTGAAGTGGGTGTATTCGTCAGGGATGGTTACCGATTGTTGATGGACGGGGCTTTCTATGGATGTGGAGTTTAACTGGAGAATGGTCTTGGCGGGTCGAGGAGATTGAGGTAGTCGGGGAAAACAGTCTGGGAAGCATTGATTACCCCACTTCAGGACGTCTCCGATATTCCAGGCCATCTGGGGTTCGTGCAGGGTGAGCCAGGGAAAACCCAGAATGATGTCCATGTTAGTCTCCTCCAGAACCAGAAGTTGGATGTTTTCTTCGTGGAAGAGACCCACGCGGAGAGTTATTGGTCCCGTCCCAGCCAACATGTATATGTGGGCCCCACATGGTTTATGCTGGGTCTATATGGGTACCAAGTGGGCATGGTCCCAAAATGGGCATCTTATCTGGGGCCCACTTGGGTCAGCTAAGTAGGTCCCACATGGTCAAAAACAGATGGGCTCCCTATGTGGGTCCTAGTTGGGTCACAAATGGGAAATGAGTGCATGGGCTTGAAATGGGCAACACAAATGAGGCCCATATGGGTTTAACCAATGGGTTAGACGTGGGCAAATACAATCAATCCCATATAGGCTGCCTACACTGACCCAAGGTAAAACCCACATAGGCAACGTCTATATGGGTTCAGAATGGGGAAACACATATGGGGCCCTCTTGGTCAAACCATATGAATAAAACATGGGCAAACACAATCATTCCCATATAGGCTGCCTACACTGGCCCAAGGTAGTACACACAAAGGCAAACTCTATATGGGTTATGAATGGGGAAACACGTACGGAGCCCTCTTTGCCAAACTATATGGGTCAGACATGGGCAAACACAATCATTCCCATATAGGCTGCCTACACTGGCCCAAGGTAGCACCCACATAGGCAACTTCTAAATGGGTTCTGATGGGGAAATGCAAACGGGGCCCTCTTGGTCAAACCATATGAGTAAAACATGGGCAAACACAATCATTCCCATATAGGCTGCCTACACTGGCCCAAGGTAGTACACACAAAGGCAAACTCTATATGGGTTCTGAATGGGGAAACACGTACGGAGCCCTCTTTGCCAATATGGGTCAGACATGGGCAAACACAATCATTCTCATATAGGTTGGCTACATGGGCTCACCCACATGGGTAATCTCTGTATGGGTTGTGAATGGGGAAATACATATGGGGTAGTGATGGGTCATTCATGAATGATCTGTTCATTATGTCTGTCATGTGACAAATGAATAAAAGACTTTGAAGGTAAAGTAATTATTTATGTTCCCCATTAAGTATATTTGGCTGCATTATAATGATTTCCTAATTTGGAATATGATCAAGATTGTGTAGGTGGATGTGTTCGGGGAATTTGGCTGGTAAAAATATAATATTTAACGCCACTTAAATGATTGAAATGAATTTGTTCATTTTGATGAACGAGACCAAAGGAAAGAGTCAGTAAAATGATCTGAACTTCCCATCACTAATATGGGCCCTCTTGGGTAAGACATAAGCATTCTGGAGATGACATGAGCAAACATAATCAGTCCTATATAGGCTGACTACATGGGCCCTAGGCTGTACATAAATAGGTACAGATTGGGCAGTGTGTTTGGGATCTACGTGAGTACAGTATTGACTTTATTCTCCAGAGAAACAAGCGCGTCACCATCTTCAGAATATTGTCTTTGAACTTGTGCGGTAGCTCTGTATATTTCTATGGCATCGCTGTCTAAGTTATTTAGCTGGTAAAGTGGTTTTATGTATTGTAGAGTAAACGAAAGTTATCGTAAACATTGTAATGTTTAAAGCAAATGTCTTGACAAATGTCAGTAGACCAGGAAGATTTTAAAACAAGCGGTTCATTTATAAATCTGTCTGATGATCACAGAAGATGGCAAACGCAGCACTAAAAAGGGGCGGTGCTACATAAGGTGAAAAGTCAACACCAGTCCTGGAGGGCCGGTGTATAGCATACTTTAATTTCAACAAACACACCTGTCTCGATAATTCACAAATAATTTTGAACACTGTGTTTAGCTTGTTTGGTGTGTTTGGTTAGAGATAGAACTAAACTCAACAGTACATTTAGGATTGTTGGAAGAGTTCATGATCGAGTCAGGAGTTGAAGAGCCCTGGAATATACAAATCAAATTAAACCCAGTGTGCCATCAGCAATGGCCTGCAAAGCACATGCTTATCTCCATATAGTTATTTCAAAATCTAAATGGTTCAAAATATCCAGAAAATGGTCATTGTGCAATATGAAGAACGGGTTACAGAAGGCTAATTATCTATCAAGATAATGGGATTATAGTGGCTTTGAGATGCAGAACTCAAACCCCTAGCAACAGCTGCCTAATTCCACAGAAGTACTCCAGAGTTTTATGGTCAGTTAGTTATTAACAGATAATGAAATAGCCCAAGCGAAGAAAGATAGAATGGAAATTCATGTTTCTGATGGGAAAATCCAATGTAAATCCAGAAATTGTATTTGCAGCATGATACAGGAGTTCAGAATAAATTTCCCTTTCATTCAGTTAGCATATTGTGTTTTGTGTTGAGTTTTCTTTTTGGACCAACAGTACAGACTTTTCTTTTCAGTCTAGTCGGCACATGACCGACCTTCAAAGTTGAAATATGATTGAAATAATGTCAGTTGCTGTTTTAACGTTGACACAATGTTGATATAAAGTTTAATGCCAAATCATTGAAAAATGATTTTAACAAAAACAAATCATTACAAAAAAAAGAAGACAATTAAAATATCTGTTGAATCAATGTCATGTCATTAAAAAGAAATATCTGCCTTGAATTATTATGATCATTAATATTTTATTTATTAGCATTTTATGATATTTTAATCAAAACACCTCTTCAAAAATCCAAATGTAAATGTACAAATATAATTATTATCATTAGTAACAAATAATTTTAATGGGTGCAGTTTTAATCTCAAAAGAGCAGTGATATTTTGTGAGGATTTACAATTTTGTGTGTGTGCCTACAGTTTACCATGCATTATTGAACTTTTAATCATACAATGTCTTCAGAACACTATTTGACCAATTTATCAAATAATACAGCCTAAAAAAATAAAACAATGCACATGTTTCTTTAATAATAATAATTAAAAATACTCTTTACTTTCGTTACCGCTCTGAAACAATTGCAATTGGTTGTTTCACCTGGTTGTTTTCATCATGATTGGTTAATCTGACTGTCATCCATGAAACTGGCCAATGACAAAAGTGCGCGCCTTCTTACTAGTACATTTGAAAATACGTCAGTTTGGTGATGTGTTTGACTGCGAGATTACTCGGTCAGTTCCGGTTATGTGTCTGTTAAAGTCTTATTTTAAATTAATTTGAGTTGTGGCATGTCAATGGAGAACAGAAGCTGGAGTGTGAACACAGAGGAAGGGGCAGACTGGATGTGGTCCTGCAAACATGGCGATATCAGGTAACAAAACAATTTTCAGTCAAACCATAGTAAAGTTATATTTTGTGTCCATAATTTATGTGAGTGAGAAATCAAAGTGAGAGTCTATAATTGCGATTAGTGTATTAGCGCTGGCTAGTAAGTTATGCATTTCAATGCAGTGTCTGAGTTTGCTGTGTGTTTGTATTAATGTCAGCTAAGTTAGTTTAAAACTCAAACTCGTGAGAAGTAAAGGAGCATTAGAATAAGTAAAGTGAATGAGAAAACAATTTACACTCAGAGACACTGGAATCTATAGGATAGTTGAGATGTTGTATTTGTTGTGTCCATGACCGTTTCTGAGTATTTTTATTTTTTATTTTCTCCTCTTCAAATACTGATAACTGCTAATGATAAGATTGGTTTACATTTTAAATCAAACACACGTTTTTCAGGGAAAACAGGCACCCAACACAGAGACTACAGTAAAATGTTATTCCGTTTTAACCGTTTCTAGACCTCACATTGGGATAATGTCTGTAGTATTAAGTATGATTCTAATCATTATAAGTACATTTGTAAGACATTTTCCCACTGGTGATAGAAAATGTGAGTAACTTTTTTTTTTTTCTCCTGTTGTCTTTCTTCCTCTGAGGTACATGGCACAAAGAAATAGAAATAGAACTTGTCACCATCATCGGTCCTTTATTTCATTCACTGGGGAACATCACAACCTTCAGATGTGTCATATCAGGATAAATGCAGCTGCAGGGGAAATTATTTGAAGGTAGGTTTGATTGTGGTGTACAAATTGGCTTTTTTTTTAAGCTACAGTTGTGTTCACCTTGCTATGATATCTATGGAAAGGGCCCATTTTTGTGAATCCTCTTTGTCTTTCTTTTGGGAATTCACATTTTTCTTATGAGATTGTCATGCATTAGGTTTATGTTTAAGTTTTCAATCATTACTAACAGTTTCAAAGCTGACAATTTATGTTGTCTAAATGGTGCATAATGGCAAATGGCAGTACAATTTAAATACATTTTGTTTAAGATTGTTTAAAGGAATGGTTAAAAAAAAGCATTCTTTTTAAGGACTCGTCAGCCTCATCCTACTCCAGGTTCACCAAGGATCCAGCTGAAGCCCTGTTCACACTACAAGCGACACGCAACGACAAAGCAACACGATCCCATTCATTTCAATGGAGAGCTGGCGATTTCCGGCGACAGAGGCCGTTGGCGACCGGATGGGGCATGTCCAGTGACATGACAAAGTTCAGAATCATTCAACTTCATGCAAATGAAGAGTGACTTTCAGGAGCAATAGCCAATAGGAAAGAAGACGGTAGAGCTCATGTGATCGTTCTCCTCTCAGCTGTAGATAAACATACACAAAGAAAAAAAGTAGGCTCTGCTTCTCATTCATATTTGTTTGTATGTACGGATTTAATTTATATTTATATTATATTTACTCTTTTGCCTCCCAAATGTTTTTATTTAGCGGTAAGAATCCTGATTCGCTGTGAAGGCAACCAGTAGTGAGAACGCCTGCTAGCAGCCTCATCGCCAGCCCCGGTGACCGCAGCTTCATTACTGGCCATTTGGAGGAGGATTGTCCTTTATCTGCTACACTGCACTGTCACTTCTGGTATGGATTCACAGACCTTTTGTGATATGTGAGATGTTTACTTAAAGGGACAGTTCACCCCAAAATGAAAGTTCTACCATCATTTACCCTTCAGCACCCTTATGTTTTTTCAAACCTGTATGAAGTTCTTTCTTCTGTTGAAGACAAAAAAATATTTTGAAGAATATTGATAACCAAATAGTTCATAGTAGCCATTGACCTCCATACAGTAGTAGGAAAAAAAAAATTACTGTGGAAATCAATGGGGCCTGTTAACTGTTTAGTTACCAACGTTTGGAACAACATAAGGGTGAATGAACGATGACAGAATTTTCATTTTTGAATGAAATATCCCTTTAATACAATGTATAATTATGATTCTGGATTAAAAGTGTTATGTTTCTCTACAAATATTATCAGGAATATATGGGGACACACATACAGTGCCTTGCGGAAAAAAAAAAATCACATTTGTTATGCTGCTGCCTTGTTAAACTGCTTTAAATTACTTTTTTTCACATCAATCTACACTCCATACACCATACTGACAAAGCAAAAACAGAATTGTCACAACTTCGTAAATGTATTAAAAATAAAAAACTGAAATAAGTATTCATACCCTTAACTAAATATTTAGCTGAAGAACCTTTATAGTCTCAAGTTTTTTTTTTTGTTTGATGCGACAAGCTTTGCTCAACAGCATTTGGCAATTATCTGCCATCCTTCTCATCTCTTCACCTCTCATGCTCTGTCAGGTTGGATGGGGGCAGATGCACATTTTTTAGGTTTCTCCAGAAATATTTGATTTTTTACATATCAAAATTGCCTTGGCAGAAAAAAGGTTTGGAAACACTGATTTAATCATTCAGACCATTTTTTTTTTTTTTTTCATTCAAGATTAAACATTTTATTTTAATTCTCTATTATTTTGCCCTTCCAGTTATATACTAAGGATAAGAAAAAAATTAATTTGGAATGGTCAATGTATTGGAATAAGTTATTTCATGTGGTATTTTAACGTGTATAGCATAATATTTCACATTTACTAAACGCATCCTAAAAAAGTTGAATGGCATAAACACTTTGGTTTTTACTCTGTTGTTTTCCGTACTGTAAGGGAGGGCAGCATCCTCATACACCATCTTCCTGAAAAATTTTAAAATGTCCTTTCTTTTTTTTTTTTTTTTTTTTAAATCATTTTAGTATAACCATGATTCAGCTAAGCACAAAAGTGCTAATTTAATGTTATTTTGTATAGCTGTATATCTAAAAAAAATAATCAATATTTGTTTTGCAGAGGCTCTTTAGAAGACTGCACTGATGTCAAAGGTCAACCGGCAAGAAGCTGAGGGGGAACTCTCAAAATTGGTACAAGAGACAGAGGAGGACTGAGGGTGTCTAGAATGCACAAATGTCCGTCTGCAGTGTAAGCAGTACTGAAAAATGTATAGTTGCTGCTGCTTCTTCTAACTTCACAAATGTCTGTCTGCAGTGTAAGCAGTACTGAAAAATGTATAGTTGCTGCTGCTGCTTCTAACTGTCCCCAGTTTTTTTTCTTGTGCAAATGTTCAAAGCTTTCAGTAAACACTGATTCAAATACAGGTTCAAAATGTGTGTTAACTTTGACAGTTACATTAATTTTAACAATTAGGTATCAGAATATAGCATAATATGATGGGTAGTTTCAATAAATTTGAAATTTTAAGCATATTGTCTTGTTGGGCCCCACCTAAAACCCAGTGAAATCCTGCATAAAACCCACATGGATAAGTTGCATGGGGCCAACATGGAACCCGTGGACAAACCCACTTAAAACCCATATTTAGATGGAACCCAGATGGGTTTTGCATATCATCCCTAGTTGGGCCCCACCTAAAGCCCAGTGAAATCCTGCATAAAACCCACATGGATGAGTTGCATGGGGCCAACATGGAACCCGTGGACAAACTCACTTAAAACCCATATTTAGATGGAACCCAGATGGGTTTTGCATATCATCCCTAGTTGGGCCCCACCTAAAGCCCAGTGAAATCCTGCATAAAACCCACATGGATAAGTTGCATGGGGCCAACATGGAACCCGTGGACAAACCCACTTACAACCCATACTTAGATGGATCCCAGATGGGTATTGCATATGATCTCTTGTTGGGCCCCACTGAAAACCCAGGGAAATCCTGCATAAAACCCACATGGGTATGTTGCATGGGGCCAACATGGAACCTGTGGACAAACCCACTTACAACCCATATTTCAGCCCATGTAGTAACCTTGTAGTACCCACATAAAAAATAAAGCTGGGGCCAAGATGGGTCTTGCGCATGTTGGCAAGTACAATCCCACATGAAATCCATGTGGGCAATTGGCATTGGGCCATTATGGAACCCGCGGACAATCCCATTTTGGGCCCACTTTTTCAGCCCATGTAAAACCCACCTGGGCCCCACACACAAATGTTGGCTGGGGTAAGATGCTTTACTTGATGGTGACTGAGATTTTTACCAGTTATGGATTGGATTTGGTAAGTCTTGGTGTTGATCGTAGTGGGGATCTTGAGCTGGCGGCAGAGACGACGGGAGATGAAGTTCCCAGCTGATCCCGAGTCGATGAGGGCAAGGACTGGAATGGAAGTACATGGAGTGATCAACGTTACGGACATGGTTAATGGAGACATTTTCTGGGGAATAGTGTGGATGGAACTCACCAATAATCGAGGTGGACGAATGGGGCATGCAGATATCACATGCCCTCCACCGCCACAATACAGACACAGCCCTTTAATTAGTCGCCTCTGCCGCTCAGCGAAGGTCAGCCGCATGTTGTCTGTTTGCATTGGTTCAGACTCTGGTTCTGGAGGATACTGAGCGTCTGGGTGGCGGAACGAGGGAGTGCAACGGTTCCAGTGGGTGAGATCCTCCATACAGGCCTGCATGCGAGATGAGCAGCGAATAGAGTGCTGGGTCATTTTCTCCAAACCGAAGCTGTCGTCATAACTCGCCAACTGCAGGCGAAGTTTCGGTTCCAACCCTTGACGATAGGCGGTTATTAATGAGCGTTTGTTCCAGCCGCTTGCAGCGGCGAGGGTGCGGAATCGTAGGGCGTACACTTTTATGGGCTGAGATCCCTGTCGGAGGCAGTAGAGTTGATCGCTGGCAGTGGGATCTCCTAGTGGCCGTCCAAACACTTCTCTGAAATGAGATACAAAGTTATTAAAAGATTGGGTGACATTGCTGGCTTGCGCCCAAATGGTTTCCGCCCATTGTAGGGCTTTGCCCTGTAGAAGGGAGATCAGAAATGAAATCTTAGAAATTTCCGTAGGGTAGAGGTGAGGTTGGTTCTCTATATAGAGTGAACATTGTAATAGGAAACCGTTGCACTCCTCCGCCACGCCAGAGAACGGCGCTGGTGTGGCCATGGGACTGGCGTTTACTGGCGAAGATGAAGTGGTAATGGCGGATGCTGCGGTGACGGGTGGTGTAGGTGGGTGGGAAACGGAGAGAACGCGGCGAAGATTGTCCACGAGCTCCTGGAAGGGGTCCGTCCTACTCATCCTGAGAAACTGTTGTCGGTCCGATCTTCTGTTACGAATGCAGACCAGGCACAGAGGATGATGAGTATAACACGGGTTTATTGAAATGAGTAGGTCAGGTAAGTAATGCAGACTGTTGAATACTGTGAGTATATGATGATGACTGATAAAGGATATCTTGCCGAGGTGGAGATGCCAGGAGCTCGTGGTCGACGGGAGGCGCACACACCTCGAGGAATGGTGGTTTCCGAACTGGGAAGTCAAGTCAAGTCAAGTCACCTTTATTTATATAGCGCTTACCAATACAGATTGTGTCAAAGCACTTAACAGTATCAAATTGGAGGACAGAGTGTCAGTAATATATAATAAGATTAAACATTTAATTTTCAGTTAAAGGCATTTCATTATTGAATTCAGAGATGTCATTGTCTAGCTCAGTTTAGTTTAAATAGTATATGAGCAATCAAATCGGCGATAATCGCTAGAAATTAGGTGTCCCCAACTGAGCAAGCCAGAGGCGACAGCGGCAAGGAACCAAAACTCCCTCTGAGACAGAATGGAGAAAAAACCTTGGGAGAAACCAGGCTCAGTCGGGGGCCAGTTCTCCTCTGACCAGACGACACCCACAGTTCAAAAGTTTCAGGTTCTAACAATAGTAGTATTATGTAGTTAGGTATTTTATTATATTTTTAGTTATATTTTTTAGTTTTAGTGTATTTTAATCGAGGTCTCTGGGGCTCATCTGGGTGTCCTGGTCTCCGCTGACGGTCAGGGCTGCAGACATCATCTCTTGGTGCTGATCCACCATCTGATCATAGGAAAGAAACAGACAAATATTAGCGTAGATGCCATTCTACTTACGATGTAACGAGTACACCGTGTGTTGTGGGAAGTGTTCCCGGTTCCGGTTGATCTAATTAATGCAGCCTAACAATCCTTTAACGGATTTGAATAATAGAAGCGTATTAGTGTGTTATGTGTACGCCAGGGTAAAGAGATGGGTCTTTAATCTAGATTTAAACTGACAGAGTGTGTCTGCCTCCCGAACAGTGTTAGGTAGATTGTTCCAGAGTTTGGGTGCTAAATAGGAAAAGGATCTGCTGCCCGCAGTCGATTTTGATATTCTAGGTATTATCAAACGGCCAGAGTTTTGAGAACGCAGCGGACGTGGAGGACTATAATGCGATAAGAGCTCGCTCAAGTACTGAGGAGCTAAACCATTCAGGGCTTTATAAGTAATTAACAAGATTTTAAAATCTATCCAATGTTTGATAGGGAGCCAGTGCAGTGTTGACAGAACCGGGCTAATATGGTCATATTTCCTGGTTCTAGTAAGGACTCTAGCTGCTGCATTTTGGACCAACTGTAGTTTGCTGATCAAGCGTGCTGAACAACCACCCAATAAAGCATTACAATAGTCTAGCCTTGAGGTCATAAACGCATGAACTAACATTTCTGCATTTGACGTTGAGAGCATAGGTCGTAATTTAGATATGTTTTTGAGATGAAAAAACGCAGTTTTACAGATGCTAGAAACATGGCTTTCAAATGAAAGATTGCTATCGAACAGCACACCTAGGTTCCTGACTGATGAAGAAGAATTGACAGAGCAGCCATCAAGTGTTAGATAATGTTCTAGGTTGTTACATGTGGGGTTTTTAGGTCCGATAACTAACACCTCTGTTTTTTCAGAATTTAGCAGTAAAAAATTACTCGTCATCCAGTTTTTTATATCGACTATGCATTCCGTTAGTTTCTCAATTTGGTATGTTTCACCGGGCCGCGAAGAAATATAGAGCTGAGTATCATCAGCATAACAGTGAAAGCTAACACCATGTCTCCTGATAATATCTCCCAAGGGTAACATGTAAAGCGTGAAAAGTAACGGCCCTAGTACTGAGCCTTGAGGTACTCCATACTGCACTTGTGATCGATATGATACCTCTTCATTCACTGCTACGAACTGATGGCGGTCAGATAAGTATGATTTGAACCATGCTAAGGCGCTTCCACTAATGCCAACAAAGTTTTGTAGTCTATTCAAAAGAATGTTGTGGTCGATAGTGTCGAACGCAGCGCTAAGATCCAGTAGAACTAATAAAGAGATACAACCACGGTCAGATGATAGAAGCAGGTCATTTGTAACTCTAATGAGAGCAGTCTCAGTACTATGATATGATCTAAATCCTGACTGGAATTCCTCACAGATATAATTTTTCTCTAGGAAGGAATATAATTGTGAGGATACTACCTTTTCTAGTATCTTTGACAGAAAAGGGAGATTTGAGATCGGTCTATAATTAACTAGGTCTTTGGGGTCAAGTTGTGATTTTTTAATGAGAGGCTTAATAACAGCTAATTTGAAGGTTTTGGGGACATATCCTAATGACAATGATGAATTAATAATAGCCAAAAGAGGATCTATGACTTCTGGAAGCAGCTCTTTTAGTAGTTTCGATGGAATTGGGTCTAACATACATGTTGTTGGTTTAGATGATTTAACAAGTTTATACAATTCTTCCTCTCCTACAGTAGAGAATGAACGGAATTGTTCCTCAGGGAATCTATAGTGTGCTATCTGATGCGATACTGTAGCTGACGGCTGCAAGGATACAATTTTATCTCTGATAGTATCGATCTTGGAAGTAAAATAGTTCATAAAGTCATTACTGCTATGCTCTTGGGAAATGCCAACACCTGTTGATGCTTTATATTTCGTTAATTCAGTCACTGTATTGAATAAATACCGAGGGTTATGTTTGTTTACTTCTAGAAGAGATGAAAAGTAATCAATCTAGCAGTTTTTAATGCTTTTCTGTAGGATAGGGTACTTTCCCGCCAAGCTAGAGGAACTGAGGAACTGAGATAAGTCAGGAAGATTATTTATAAAGCAGTCTTTTGTGGTGGAGGTAATGGTTCTACCATATTTGTAACAAGAAGTTGGCTTTACAGCTTTAGCTATATGGAATATACAGGAGACTAGATAATGATCTGAGATATCATCGCTCTGCTGCAAAATTTCAACCCCACTAACATCAATTCCATGTGACAGTATTAAATCTAGAGTATGATTTCGACAATGAGTAGGTCCTGACACATGTTGTTTAACACCAATAGAGTTTAAAATGTCTATAAATGCTGATCCCAACGAATCTTTTTCATTATCAACATGGATATTAAAATCACCAACAATTAGGACTTTATCTGCAGTCAGCACTAACTCCGATAGAAAATCAGAAAATTCTTTAATAAAGTCTGTATGGTGCCCTGGTGGCCTGTATACAGTAGCCAGTACAAACATCACAGAGGATTTATCAGTAATACTTGTTTCTTTGGATAACGTTATATGGAGCACCATTACTTCAAACGAATTATACTTGAAGCCCGACCTTTGAGAGATACTGAAAATATTTCTATAAATTGTAGCAACACCTCCCCCTTTACCTTTTGGACCCGGTTCATGTTCTTGGGGTGTAGACTCGTTTAAAGTAATGTAATCATCTTGTTTTAGCCAGGTTTCTGTCAGACAAAGCACATCTAGTTTATGGTCAGTGAACATATCATTTACAAAAAAGTGCTTTTGAAGAAAGGGATCTAATATTCAATAAGCCAAGCTTTATCAAGTCTTTATCTGTATTATATTGTTTTTTTTTATTTGTTGAACATCAATTAAATTGTTTCTATTACATTGGTTTGGATGTTTTCTGTATTTTCTAGTTCGGGGAACAGACACAGTCTCTATAGAGTGATATCTAGGTGAAAAAGTTTCTATGTGCTGAGAGTTAACTGACTTCTGTGACGTGAGGCGGCTAGCAGACGATCGGTTTAGCCAGTCTGTCTGCTTCCTGACCTGGGCTCCAGTTAGTCAAGTACAAACTCTAAGACTATGTGCCATATTTCTAGAGAGAAGAGCGGCACCACCCCAGGAGGGATGAACACCATCTCTTTTCAACAGGTCAGGTCTGCCCCAAAAACTCATCCAATTGTCTATAAAGCCTATGTTATTTTGCGGGCACCACTTAGACATCCAGCCATTAAGTGGGAAGTAAGGCGAGGACATACGAATGGAGGAGACGCTGGGGAACACTGATGATCCGGACAAGGAGGTAAGTCAATCTAGCAGGTAGGGCGTGAGTCCACTTCGTGTAATCGAGATCGGACGCTGACTGGAGTGAGGTGTGTGCTTATGTAGTGTGGCTTGGGCTGAGTGTTGATGAGGTGCAGGTGGTTGTGATCAGTATTCAGGTGATTGTGATCTTGGCATGGGATTGGTGGAGGAGCCTGGCTGATCCGTGACACTATTAAGTATCTTCACTTAATAATTGAACAAGTCATCCAACCCCTACCTTGATCCACATGTGACAAGGAATGTGCCCTTCATTATATGGTGCATAGACATGGTGAATAATCAAAGGACACATGCAAAGAAATTAATCAAGAGTGGCTTGTATTAGTAATAACTGAAATCAGACAGATGAAATATAATTTGACATATAATAATACAATTTGTGAAAATGTAAAATCATAGATTGAAGGTAGTATCAACAAGGAAATAAACCCACAGTTAAAAAATTTCAAGTTCTAACAATAGTAGTATTATGTAGTTAGGTATTTTATTATATTTTTAGTTATATTTTTTTAGTTGTATTGTATTTTAATCGAGGTCTCTGGGGGTCATCTGGGTGTCCTGGTCTCCGCTGACGATCAGGGCTGCAGACATCATCTCTTGGTACTGATCCACCATCTGATCATAGGAAAGAAACAGACAAATATTAGCGTAGATGCCATTCTACTTACGAGGTAACGAGTACATCGTGTGTTATGGGAAGTGTTCCCGGTTCCGGTTGATCTAATTAATGCAGCCTAACAATCCTTTAACGGATTTGAATAATAGAAGCATATTCAACGTGATCTCACAGAATTCCGTGTAATGTTCACAGACTTAATTAACCTCCGAATCTGTGGTGGCATCACGGAATCGCAGAAAATTCCGTGATGGGCTCACAGAAGTGATACCAATGTAAGTCAGTGACAGGCATCAGCCGTGCTCCACGCACGGAAACCCTTAGCATGATATGCCGACGCGATGCTGGGAAATTTATCGTCATCATTATTGCTCAGAACTGGGTAGGTTTAGGGTAGGGGCTGTCAGGTACTCCAGTGAATTTATAACTGCATCGGAGTCACTCTTTTTACGTTGAACCAGTGAATCTGTGCATGGACCACGGCTGATGCCTTCTGTGAGCCCATCACGGAATTTTCGGCGATTCCGTGATGCCACTGTTACACCAAATTCTGTGACTATCGTATTCTGTGACCCTAGGAGGCGCTGTTGTCACTATTTGGCTTGAACTGTATCACACAGGCGGATTGGGCACGCAAACAGCGTACAGGTTCAAAGCGCCCGTGCACATTGTATGAGCGCGTCAATACAGTCTGGTCGCTACAGTTTCAGTTTCTCTGCCTTTAGTTACCAGTTATCTATCTATCTATCTATCTATCTATCTATCTATCTATCTATCTATCTATCTATCTATCTATCTATCTATCTGTCTGTCTGTCTGTCTGTCTGTATGTATATGTGTGTGTGTGTGTGTGTGTGTGTGTGTGTGTGTGTGTGTCATGTAAATAAATAAATAAATATATAGCATAAAGGAAATTCTTTCACACAGAAAGATTTTTATGTTCTACAAATGTACTGGGTACTTTAAAAAATGAATACACTAAAAACTTTTAAAAGTTTTAACATGAACAGTACAGCTTTTACAATAATTAATTGCCATTTATTTATTCATTTTCTAATACTTTTATTGTCTCTCTTCTCTCTGTCCAGTTGCTCTCTCTCCGTTAGGGGTCGACTGAGTACAATTGAGACATGTGCACAGTTGAAGCACCTTAAATAACTTGCGTACACAAGAACCCCGAGCCGTGATTTTTGCTCCACATATGTATATTAGTGTTCTCTCTGATTGTGGGAAATTTGAAATGTGTGTGTCTTTCCACTCAGAAGATATCGGCAAAAGTATTTTTTTTTTTCAAAGGTGAGATTTTCATTTCACCATGTCCCTTCCACAATGCATAGCTTATTATTCTTTTATGATTGTTAAACTTAACATATATCATTGCAAACGTTACTCTGTGCTCTAAAAATAGACATATTTTATGACACTGTGCCATGCAATGTCTTTTCATAATCTAGAGAAATGTGTGAGCATGTCAGTGGGGTACGGTTGAGACACATATCAGCTGTACCCGGATTGGTCTCCTATTGCTTCACATGCTGTTTAGTTGTACAGTGTTATGATAATAGGATAAAAGTCACATTTACACATATGCTATGCAAAATTATATTTGTGATATTTCAACTCTCTATTATTAATGGACATATTTTCTAACATGAATGTTAAAAGGATTATATAGCATTTTAAGAAATATTCAAGGTGGTAAAGTGGGTACAGTTGAGACACCCTTTATAGGTTGCTATGTACTGTATACAGTAACAGTTCAATCGTAGAAAATAAAATGCACTAAAATGCACAGAGGCTGTGCTGTACTGGTAGTAACACTGTGTGTACTGGTGTTACCTACATTATAGGGACCAAATGTCCCCACAAGTATAGTAATACCAGTAAATTCTAACCTTTTGGGAATATTTATGTCCCCGTGATGAAACAAGCTTATAAATCATACAGAATGATTGAAAATGTATTAATGCAGAAAGATTCAAGTGTAGTGATGAAAAAAGCAGAAAGTGTCTCTACTGTACTCAGTTGTAGTGAACAACAGTCAAACTGGCATTCCAAGGACCAGTTTATAGCAGGGCCCCTCTCTAACTGCCGGCGGGGAGGGAGATGTGCCCCACTGTGATTGGATCGTGGTGGAGGAACATAAAAAGATGTTCAGAACCATCAGATAAGATGCCAAGACAACTGCCAGACACCTCCAACAGGACAGGAAGGGAGACCTTCTGCATCCACGACCACCTAAGAGAGGACTTCTCATTGGACTACGGGTTGACCCACACCATCACACCCAATTCTAAGGTTTAGGAAATGACTACCATAAAAATTCCTCCAGATCTCTGGATGCCACAGCAGTGGCTGAAACAAAGAAAGGCCACCCAGATCTATCCAAATCCATTCATACCCATGTTTGGAGACCTTAAATGGATGCAAACTTCAAGGAATTCACTTCATCCTCAGATGAAGTACAGTTTATGTTGATGGCCATTGACTGTTAACACAACAGTTCACAGGAGCAGGCCTATTAACATATTATGGTATGAATAAGTGATAGTTCAACAGTTTCCTATCATGTTTGGACTCTTTTTGCTCCTTACGATGCTGATAATAGTTTGAAAGAGGTTTGGTAAAGAAATATTGCATGGGTGAAATGTTAAAGACACTATTCAACTTTTTACTCCACTGTATGCAAATGAGTTCCACACTAAGGCGGGCAACATCATGGCCACCTTGGACACAAGTGGCCAATCACATTCCTGGAACGGAGAGGCGCCAGATTCCAATCTCCTCCTCATCAAAAAGAGATAAATGTACCTTCCCAAAAGACACTCCTTGTTCTGAGTCTGAGTCCTGTTACCAGGAAGACAGCAACAGGAACACTCCCCGTTTCTGAGTCTTTCATCTAGAGAGACACTAACAGAAACACCAAAGTTTTAAGTCTCTGATACATCCAGAGAGACAGTAGCAGATACGACGTTCTGAGTCTCTGACCTGACGAGGAAAGAGATTTCAAGACAGCTAAGGTTTAACTCAGCCCCTGAGCAAACCTTCCTTATCGGATCTGGCTACTCTTCAGTTGCAAAGGACCCAGCAGTGACGGACCCCGTCTGACTCTTGCCGCTCCGAAAGCAGCACAACCCAGTCCGCACAGGACCTCCGCAGTGGCAGACACTGCCTGAAACCCACGGCTCCTCAACGACGCAGCCAGGCTGCAAAGGACCCCATGATGACCCATCTGACCCAGCTGCCCGGTCCATGCTCTAAGGACCCTTTGTGGCACAACAGCAGTTCAGCATTCTCCAGGTCAGCGCATTGACAGCTACCGGAACGCAACTCTGTGCCCTCCCCACTGCACGCAGTCTGCATCACCAGTGGAAGACGTCTCTACCGCCGGATTGAGTATGGGTCACCATACTTGGCCGTATGTCACTTCACTTTCACTTTCACTTTCACTTTGATCACCCGCCTGTGGAACGTAATTATAAACTTACCAAATCTCTTTCCTAAAGACCTTGGCTTAGTTTATACCTGCAGCCTATGTTTTTCTAACCTGTTTAGATAACATTTACTTGGGGTCAGCATTACGAATAATAGATATATTATTTGTTCAGAGATAAATAAGCAGTTATTTATCATTAATTCCACCAGAGCCATTAAGTGGTTCCCATAAGCAACATTTCCATAGCAATCTATTCCATTGCTACATTCAGCTCAACAGCATTACATTCAGCCATTCTGTATTCATTCCATTTATTTGTTTCTGCGATTCATATTTAGTATTTTCCTTCATATTTAGTTGTCTATTATTCTCTATTAGCAGTGCATATTCACTTATTGGTATCATCACTAGTTGCTGTATTTACTCTTGCATATCTATTGTTAATAAATTTCATTTATCTTATTACAATTGTGTCTTCTTTGTGTTGATGATCCAAGGCTCTACTAGCTAGCTAAACCACCAATCTTTCAGATAAATCAGCTGATCAGCTCCCTCCAATGTGTGCGATTCAAATTATTGAACAGCTTGTGGGAAACACGCCCACATTGCCAAATTACCAGTCTTTGACTGGTGCACTAAACTAAGTGAGGTGGGAACTGGTCATCTGATATACTCATAACTGCACCTTGAGTAACGTGTGACCCAAAATCACAACGTCTTAGGTGACGTGAGTCCTACACACTACACAGTCTACCAAGGTTCCTGCTCGTAATTGACTCGAGAAGTGGATTGGCTGCTTGCATCTTTTAAAAGTCACATCTGTACAAGACTGATAGAGTGCAGCTGTGTGTGTTAAGAGGACGCAGAGGTGTTAGCGTCCCGTTCCTTTTCAATTGTTGTTTCAAAGCTGGTTGAGATACTTTTACGCACAACTCTTTGTTGTTGGCTTTTCTCTCTTTATGTTTTCTGTTGTTACTATTACTATTATTATATGGAATGTTTGTGTAGAAATGCTGATTACTCATCAGGCTTATTAAACTAAATAAAAATATCATGAGAATAAACATGCAATGTGTACAAGAGCCCAACCCCATGAAGCCCTAGCTGTGTAGTGTGTCAATTTTAATCTCCCCTCCCCTGCCTTTATATTATTATTTAAGGTTTTTGTTAAGTTAAAGGTACTGTTAACCTGATATTACCACACATCGTTTGAAAAAATAAACCATTTCATTCAAATTAAAGCATTGGTTTTATTCATATGTAGAGTATAGAATATAGATGAAATGTTTGTACATGTATTTTACATTTGTGGTAAAACCAACCAACCAACCAAAAAAAAAAAAAAAGAAACCTGGATGGAAGGACAGATAAATTGCCTGAAATGGTTTGATTGTTGTGTCAGGAATTTTCAAACACATAACAATGGGGTCACATATTCTGATGCCCCCTTTAAATAGATTAGTAGCTTGTTTTTGTTCATCAGCTTCATGAACATTGTTAAACATTTATGTTGCATTAAACATGCAAAAATAGGCTACTCTGCAAACAACTGGATTGTGTTTAATCTCATGAAATTTAATTGGTTTAATAAGCCTGTGGAATAACCAGCATTTCTAAACACACATTCCACACAGTCACTTTAATTTTTATTTATTTAAGCGGTTAAGAATGTGTACAAACATATTCAAGAGCATTCAAGAGTATCTACAGTACATAACACTTAAGGCTAAAACATAAGCAGAGGAAATTTTCATAAAAAAATAAAAAAAGTTTTTTTTATCAATTGTATTAAATATTAGATATTAAATATTAATTGTATAAAGTATTAGAAAATGAATAAATAAATACAAATTATTTAATGTAACAGTTGTACTGTTCATATTACACCAAAAATCTTTCCTGGATAGGTTATACAGCAGACTAGGTTGCAAATTACCAGAATGAATTGACGCGACCAGACTGTATTGACGCGCTCATACAATGTGCACGGGCGCTTTGAACCTGTACGCTGTTTGCGTGCCCAATCCGCCTGTGTGATACAGTTCAAGCCAAATAGTGACAACAGCGCCTCCTAGGGTCACAGAATACGATGGTCACAGAATTTGGTGTAACACCACCACAGATTCGGAGGTTAATTAAGTCCGTGAACATTACGCGGAATTCTGTGAGATCAGGTTGTATCAAACGGCCAGAGTTTAGAGAACGCAGCGGACGTGGAGGACTATAATGCGATAAGAGCTCGCTCAAGTACTGAGGAGCTAAACCATTCAGGGCTTTATAAGTAATTAACAAGATTTTAAAATCTATCCGATGTTTGATAGGGAGCCAGTGCAGTGTTGACAGAACCGGGCTAATGTGGTCATATTTCCTGTTTCTAGTAAGGACTCTAGCTGCTGCATTTTGGACCAACTGTAGTTTGCTGATCAAGCGTGCAGAACAACCACCCAATAAAGCATTACAATAGTCTAGCCTTGAGGTCATAAACGCATGAACTAACATTTTTGCATTTGACGTTGAGAGCATAGGTCGCAATTTAGATATGTTTTTGAGATGAAAAAACGCAGTTTTACAGATGCTAGAAACATAGCTTTCAAATGAAAGATTGCAATCAAACAGCACACCTAGGTTCCTGACTGATGAAGAAGAATTGACAGAGCAGCCATCAAGTGTTAGATAATGTTCTAGGTTGTTACATGTGGGGTTTTTAGGTCCGATAATTAACACCTCTGTTTTTTCAGAATTTAGCAGTAAAAAATTACTCGTCATCCAGTTTTTTATATCGACTATGCATTCCGTTAGTTTCTCAATTTGGTGCGTTTCACCAGGCCGCGAAGAAATATAGAGCTGAGTATCATCAGCATAACAGTGAAAGCTAACACCATGTCTCCTGATAATATCTCCCAAGGGTAACATGTAAAGCGTGAAAAGTAACGGCCCTAGTACTGAGCCTTGAGGTACTCCATACTGTACTTGTGATCGATATGATACCTCTTCATTCACTGCTACGAACTGATGGCGGTCAGATAAGTATGATTTGAACCATGCTAAGGCGCTTCCACTAATGCCAACAAAGTTTTGTAGTCTATTCAAAAGAATGTTGTGGTCGATAGTGTCAAACGCAGCGCTAAGATCCAGTAGAACTAATAAAGAGATACAACCACGGTCAGATGATAGAAGCAGGTCATTTGTAACTCTAATGAGAGCAGTCTCAGTACTATGATACGATCTAAATCCTGACTGGAATTCCTCACAGATATCATTTTTCTCTAGGAAGGAATATAATTGTGAGGATACTACCTTTTCTAGTATCTTTGAATGAAAAGGGAGATTTGAGATCGGTCTGTAATTAACTAGGTCTTTGGGGTCAAGTTGTGTTTTTTTAATGAGAGGCTTAATAACAGCCAATTTGAAGGTTTTGGGGACATATCCTAATGACAATGATGAATTAATAATAGCCAAAAGAGGATCTATGACTTCTGGTGTGTGTCGTGTAAAGACAAAACACCATAACTTTGTTTTGGGTCGAAAATGAGTTATTGATCATTTTGGGACATTAATGACCTCCTTTATCATGTGTTTAAGTGTCATGGAGAAAAGCCCAGGAGAAACCAAGGCAGAACAGTAGTTACCACTCTTTAATTTTGTTTTTGAATGCTCAAATTAAGTTACAGTGATCTGCATTTGTTTGCATTTGTTCGTCAATACTGTGCCAGCCTTCAGTTATATGGTATACTGCCATTGTTTTACAGTCCATTAAAGTCTACCGTGTTTAAATTACGGTTTGACTTGTGTACTTTTATACATCTGTCGGCACTTCATTAGACAAACAAATTAGATACATCGCGATAAACTGCTCCATATAACAAAGCACTGCAAGCAATAATGATTAGATAACTTGGCAACAATAATTAATCGTAAATAATCTTTAAAGCGTTCATATATATATATATATATATATATATATATATATATATATATATATATATATATATATATATATGCAGATTATTCACTCATATAATGATTTTGCATATGGTGATCAGCACCCTATATAATGTGGAAGTTACTGCCTTTTGCTTTGGCGTAACATCTCACTTTTTTCAGTCAGTGCAAAAGCAGACTACAATATCAATATAGCGGTAAAAATCAAATTTGAGATCATTTTCATTAAAACATCTAATTGCCAGATTAGACTCCAGCGAGTTTCACTTTGGAGCCAAGCGGCAGTCCACCTGTCACTCAAGTGGCCACGCCCTTAATTATGCAGAACTTTAAGGTTTAATATAATTTAAACGGATGAGTTATAAAAAAAATTCACCCCCCTCACAGTTGTCACAAAGAACAAAATTAGCTATATAGACCAAAACCACTTTCTGGACCAGGCTGTAAAAATATTTTTTTCTGCTGTAAAGTTGGGTATTTTAACATGGGGATTGACTCCCTTTTGGAGCCAGTCTCCAGCTGCCAGTCGATGAACTGCAGTTTTAGTCATTTCCGTGTTGATTTCAAGAGAGGGAGAGGGAGATTGCCGCTTTGGTGAACACATGGAGACTCATATCTCAGTGTGCAATGATCTGATTGACTTGAAATTATAGGAGGTTTATAGTAACAAACATATCAATTGGTTAAGACATATTTTTTTTCTTTTTATAATCTGAGCTCAAAAATGGAAGTGTGCTTAATGGGAACGTTTCCATGCTTTTATCACCATGAGGGTTGATTATTGTAATTCTCTTTATTTTGGGATTGGTCAGTCTTCCTTAAACCACCTTCTGTTGTTTCAAAATGCGGCTGCCAGAGTCCTGACGGGAGCTCGAAAGTGTGAGCATATTACCCCTGTCCTTCATTGGTTACCTGTGCAATACAGGATTCATTTTAAAGTGATCTTATTGGTTTTTAAGTCTTTAAATGGTTTAGTGCCCTCATACCTTTTTGATCTGTTGATAGACCACCAACCTGCAAGAGCTTTTAGGTCTTAGTGTTTCCTAGAACCAGACTCAAGTCTAGGGATGATCGAGCATTCACTGTAGCTGCTCCGAGACTTTGGAATAGTCTACCTACGGAAATCAGAACCGCTCCTACACTATCTGTTTTTAAATCTAGGTTAAAATCATTTTATTTGATCTGGCTTATTATTCATGATTTGTATTTGTTTTGCCTTTTGTCTTGTAGTTTTATTTGCGACCTTGTCTTTGTCTCACTTCTGTTAATGGTTATTTATTTTGTACAGCACATTGGTCAACGGTAGTTGTGTTTAGTTGTGCTTTATAAATTAATTGAAAATTATATTGAAATTCTTTGGAAAGTTTGGTTAAATTCATCTGGTCAAATGAACTATTTAAATGATCTATGTTGGGTTGAGTTTATTGGGTTGAAATTATAAGTGTATAATTTTTCAAAAAATGCCTTGAACGTTTTATTGATGTCTGTGCGAGGTGAGACCATTTGTATACCTTTTGGTTGCCTGAATATTAAAATGTTCTGTTCTCTGTCAAAGCAAATCATTAAGAACAGCCCTTTCAGTATTCAGTTTTTCTTCTGTTTCTTTAGAAAATTTACATCCTAATTCTCTCTCTAATTACCCACACTTGCTCTCTAATGCTGATAGTTGCCAGACAGGCCTAATTCTTTTTAAGTCTAGCAGAAAAGGAGTTGGCATTATTCCTTAAAAACCCTTTGATAGATGCCCAGAACATGTCTTGATTTGAGACAGAGTTTTCATTTTAAATTAATACATTCAATCAGTTCTGCTCTCAGTTGAGTAAGAGAAAGTTTTTATTTTGTAGTAAAAAAGTATTGAGCCTCCATCTGGAAGGTTTACTATGGAAGCTCATTTCCGCCACTGAATTAAAAAAAAAAAAAGGAATTGCAACTTTTTATCTCACAATTAAAAAGATATAAAGGGGAAATTCATTTTTTCCCCCCCTCAGAATTGTGAAATATAAACTCGCAGTTGCGAGTTATAAAGTCAGAATTGCAATACATAAACACATAATTCTGAGAAATTAAGTATTTTTTCTCCTCAGAACTGGACTTTATAACTCACAGTTGAAAAAGTTCTGGAGTTTATATCTCACAATTCTGAGAAAAAAAAGGTACAATTGCGAGTTGCAAGTCAGAATTGTAAGATAAAAAGTTGTAAATTACCTTTAAAAAAAAAAAAAAAAAAAAAAATTCAGTGACGGAAACCTGACTGAAATTCTTCATAGATATCATATTTTTGCAGGAAGGAGCACAATTGAGCAGACACAGCTTTTTCTAAAATTTTAGACATAAACTGAAGATTTGAAATGGGTCTGTAATTTGCCAGTTCAAGTTTCAAGTTTGCTTTATTTAAAAACAGCAAGCACGGCTGACCAAAGTGCTGAACAGACAAAGACATAAAAACACAGGACAACCCACAGATTCATACCATAAACTCACAGTGAATTAACAGCCAAAGAAAAGAAATAGGTTTTAAGAGATGATTTAAAAACAGTTAAAGACTGTGCTGATCTGATATAGGCTGGAAGCCTAGGGCCAGCAACTGCAAAGGCTCTATCCCCTCTATGCTTTAACCGTGATCTGGGTACAGAGAGAAGTCTTTGATCACCACCAGACCTCAGATTTCGAGTAGGATTGTATGATGAAGTTGATCAGATAGATAGCTCGGTGCCAGATTATTTATAGATTTATAAACATAGAGAATAATTTTGAACTCAGTTCTATGATGCATAGGTAACCAATGTAACTATTTCAGAATTGGATTAACGTTATCAAATTTACGGTGTCCTTTGAGCAATTTAGCAGCGGCATTTTGAACTAATTGTATACGAGCGATGGAAGATTTAGAAATGCCTAGATAGAGAGAGTTGCAGTAATCCAAGCGAGTTGTAATGAGCACATGGATAGCAATCTCTAAAGTTTTCACAGAGAGAAAAGATTTAATTTTTGAGAGAAGACGTAGCTGGAAAAAACAGGAACTGATAACCGCATTTATTTGTTTAACAAATTTAAGACTCTGAACCCAGAAAACACCTAGATTCTTAATACAGAAAGAAGTAAAAGGAGCAAGGTAGTCCAGATCAATACTTCTGCTAACTGAATTTTCACTAGGGCCAAAGACTATAACCTCGGTTTTTGATTCATTCAGACATAGAAAATTTTGAGAGAACCACGTTTTCACTTCATCCAGGCATGCAAAAAGAGATTCCAGAGCAGCGTGTTTATTTAATTTTAGGGGTAGATACATTTGGGTATCATCCGCATAGCAGTGAAATGATACACCATGCTTTCTGAAAATAGAGCCCAAAGGAAGTAAATACAAAGAAAAAAGAATGGGAGCGAGAATAGAACCCTGTGGCACTCCACAGGAAAGTTTAGCAGGCAATGAAGAAAAATTGCCCAATCTGACAGAGAAACTTCTATTTGTTAAATATGATTTGAACCAACTAAGAACAGTTCCCCGGATGCCCACAAAATATTCTAGTCAAGATAAAAGAGTTTTATGATCAACTGTATCAAAAGCCGAGGTTAAGTCTAACAGAATTAGGATAACAGAGTCACCAGAGTCAGTCGCCAACATAATATCATTAAGGACCCGTAATAAAGCAGACTCTGTGCTATGCAGAGGCTTAAAACCAGACTGGAAGGTTTCAAAAATATGATTTGCACTAAGGAAAGACTGTATTTGAATAAACACAGTTTTCTTGAGTGCTTTTGTGATAAATGGAAGATTTGAGATTTATTAAAATTACTAGCATCAAGAGAAGGTTTCTTAAGAAGAGGAGTCACAGTAGCCTCATTGAGGCTAGACATTTATTCAGAAACGATAAACTAAGGGCCAACCGAGTTGAAAATTTGTTTTAAAATACGTGGAGGGAGAACATCACGAGAGCAAAAAGGTTTCAAATGGTCGACAGTTTCTTTGAGAGACTGGAGAGAAACTCCACAAATCACTCCATATGGCTGAAGAGTTTTTTCCAAGTCAGGCAAAAGTGACTCCAGGGACATAGAAAAGCACACCTTGTTAAAGGTGTTTGAGAAGTCATCACAAAAGTGGGAAGAAAAGGAACGAGTCAGTTGTACAGTAGGAGTGAGGCTTGAACTTAACTGAGAGAAACGCAACGTAAATAATACAGGCATATGATCTGAGAGCAAAGTATCAAAAACCTGAGCATCCGTGAAAAACCATGAGAAAAAACCAAGTCCAAAGTATGTCCGTGTGTATGTGTAGTATATTTCACCCACTGAACCATATTGAATGAATCAATGAGACTTAGAAACTCCATTACCAGAGGTTTAGACTGACAGCACACATGTATATTAAAATCACCTAGCAGAAGAATATCATTATACTTTGTTATGCAATCACCCATAAAAGCAGTAAATTCATTTATAAAGTCTTTAACTAGATGTGGGGGCCAATACACCAGCGCTAAAGCTACTGTAAACAGCAGACGGAACAGGACGACAATGGATACTAAAACTGTTTTTTAAAACGACCACTAGACCGCCCCCGCGGCCTGAAGAGCGGGGCAAATAAAAAAATGTGCAGCCTGCTGGAACCAAGTCAGAGAAAGAACTCAGATCACCAACCTTAATCCTAGTTTCTGTAATGAGCGTAAAATCCAAGGCATGAGTAGTGAAAAGGTCATTTAATAAAAACGTCTTATTGACTAGTGACCGAGCATTAATCAGAGCCATCCTGGAAATCGTTGGAGAAATAACGGGAGTAGAGGCTCTGTTCAAAGAGCGAAGATTCTGAAGATTAACTCCACCGCGGCGAACACGGAGAGGTGAGTAGTGAGAGGTTGCAAATGGAGAATCCAGGTGAATGGGTCGAAGCCAGCGAGCAGGATGATCCAGTGAACGCCAGACAGCACAGCGGCCACTGCCTAAATTCCGCGTCATATGGAAAAATCTGGAAACGCGGCCCGTGCGCAACTCCATTTTCAATTTGACAGCAACCCCTCCACGCTTCCCACGTCTCCTGCAATGCTTTCTCCGGGAAATATCAGGATGCCATCTGTGCAGATAATCTGGAATATCCAAGATTGAGTTTGTAAAACACGATTGTGATCTAACCACAGAGCTTGCTAACTAGTTATAGGTGGTCACAACAGAGTCTTTAATATCCAGAAGTAGCTGGCGATCATAGGCCAGAGGGGAGTAACAGTTTGACATGGAAAGAAGAACGGAGACAACACAAAGTAGCAGAGAGGCCGGACGGCATGCCACCAGCTTGAATGGTTTTGGGACGTGACCTAAAGATAATGATGAGTTAATGATATTGAGAAGTGGTTCGTCTGCTACAGGTAACAACTCTTTCAGTAATTTAGTGGGTACAGGATCTAAAAAACATGTTTATTTAGCTGCTCTTGTCCTATAGTTGTAAAGAACTACAGTTTTTCTTTGGGTGTGATGATTGAAGCTGAATTACAAGACACTGTAGATTCTACACTCAAAAAAATATTTAATCCCAAAATTTAAAACTTATGTATTTCAATTACATGTCAATTTTTCATCCAATTTAATCACATAAATCCAACGTAAAAGTTAGCATTTATTTCAACTTAACCTTGTCATGTTCAGTTTACATGAATAAATTAAATAAATGTTATGTAATCTGATGAACTGTGATTTAAGCTTGTGGAATACATAAAATTTACTCTTTTCCAATAACTTATTGTTACTTAGAATTTCTCAGTTCTATTAAATAAATGGTCAAAAACATGTCAAATTTTCAAACATTTATTGTGTTGCAATTGCTCCGTTAATTGCTTTAACATCAAACATTTTCACATTGTCTAGGTATCATTGTTATATCATTGCATAGTAAACAATCTGTACGTTCTCCTGACCTATAATGTGAAACACAAATGTAAATGTTCCCTCCGCTTCCTAATTATTTGTTAGAACAATTAAACAACCAGAAACCTTGGGGAAAATAAACAAAAAGAAAGGAAAGCAACTATTATATTTTACTTCACATATAACCAGTGATGACAATTGAAACACTTCTACACTTTAAAGAAAAAAAAAAAAAAAAAAAAAATATATATATATATATATATATAAGTTTTTTTTTACATTTCAACATTTAGGTCAGAAAAAGTGTCCTAATCATGTCAGTTCATAGTTTTGGTGGTGGAATAAGTAGCACTCAGTTCTCTGAAGTTGAATTTCATCAAAACATAAAGAACGAGGAACTAAAAAAAACCTGAGGCCGAGAACTGGTTCTTGATTCAGGATACACAAGTAAGACGGTGTCAGCGCTGCTGGAAAACGAGTCTCGGATATGTTGACTTCCTGGACTGAGTCAGTAACACTAGGGATAACATCTACCATTACAGAAGTATTACAGCTAGAGGAAACAGAAAAGTTAGGTGAATTCAAGGTTTCAGTCCTAAGGCATTTAAAAAACAAACAAAAAAAAAAAACACATTGTTCAGTTTCACTGAAATATTGACAGTATACAGTCTAGTAATGTATGTTTAGGTTCGTAAAAAAAAGTATATATACTAACCTGGAATTCTTTGGCTGTTGTCATGTCACTCTTTGAGGTACACACACACACACACACACACACACACATTCTCGTTTGATGTGTGTCATCACACTGAAATTATGACAACATTAAAAACATATATATTAAAAAGGCACAATAATAAAAACTGCTGTGTAGAAGCACCTGCTTTGCTGCTTATGTAGATTAGCACGTTTCCTATAAACTTTTACATGTAGCTTTCATACACTCACATATCTAAAAGTCAAAAAAGAGAGAGAAAACATCAATACTTTTGCAAAGAAATGAGTAAAGTTTAGTTTATAACCAAACAAAACAAGCAAAATACTTACCATAACTGAGTGATTATCCCACACTGTCAATGTTGAAATAATATCACGACGACGATGTGTCTGAAATAGTAAAGACGACACATTGTTAGAGTTTTTATACTGAAATTACAACACAGCATGAAATGAATGCATATTCCACATAGCAGCCTACAAATCGTACCTCTCAGAAAATTCTGTGTAAAAAATGCATAGGCTACTAAGCTATTCAAATCTGAATAGTTGATATCTCTATGACAGATCAAAATAGAAACCAATGGCAAAATTGTAGACAAAATTGGTCACTATTAAAATAAGTACTGTCTTTCATACACGTGTGTTTCCATAATGTTTTTTTTTTCTTTCATGCAAGTTAGATGAGTGTGTGAAAGTGAAATGTAACGTTACCTCGAGATGACAAATCTGTTTAAAATCTGTGTTTAAAAAACAACATGCACGCACGCTTAATCTGCCTCAATGCAAAAATGATGCACATAGTCGACAGTATATCTGGGTCATTCTGCAGAAAATTTATTCATTTTTCTAACATTTAAACTTAGACCACATTATTAGATTACCTTTTGACTTTATGAATACATATATATGACAGCTTATTTTGAATTTTTTTGTGTAATTATTTCAAGACCACATGTATCTTTTTTTTTTTTTGTCAATGGTGTTACCTCTTTTATCTATATTAAAAGTTTTTTATGAAATATTATTTCTATATTTAAAAAAAAAAAAAAACATTTATTCAGAGTTACAGAAAAATAATGAAAATGCATAAAATAAGGAGATTGTTTTATTTATTTAATGTGACAGAAAAAAACAGTACAGTAACACAGCACAGTAACACCAGTGACATAAATTAGACCTGATACACTGATCTTCACTGGTGTTATCCATAAGGAAGGTAACACCAGTGACAGTTTTCATCAAAAATGCATTTTACAAAATGTCTGCTGCAAGGTATCAAGCCACATGTTGTCAATCATGGTATACTCACTAAATTAAGTAGTTTAAACCATTTGTATTATAGTTTTTTTTTTTTTTTTTACAATTCCCTAACAATAAATAGGTCACACCAGTGACGTCAACTAAAAGCTTCATATGAAATCATAACTGAAAAGAAACAGTGGACTTATCATGGGCCTTTCTTAAGTGTTTTTCAAGTGTAATATTTCTGTAAAGGCTAGGGACAGAAAAATGGACGTTTCCGTAGAATGACCCAGCTTTAAAATGATCAAAGAAGCCTAACGTTAGTTCATTCGAAGAAACTGTAGGCACGGCGAAACTAAGATATTTATTAACTCAAGACCAATTAAGTCATAAAAATAGATGATGTTTAAGTCTAAATCACTTATGTCTTACCTTGAATAATCTCCACAGTCGTTCTTAATCTTCCTTGTCGCTGAGTTGCACCTTCATCGACTTGCTTCAGTGCCTTCAGTGTGTGTGTGTGTGTGTGTGTGTGTGTGTGTGTGTGTTTTTAATCTAATATCATACATCAACATCTGCCTTTGCGCATTACGGCAACAAAAATTAGGTATAGTGTATGTAATTTGTCTCGGATATATTATTCATGTTGAGAAAGAGTAATTACGAACAATAAAAGTTCGTTTAACCTTTTAAAAAATACTTTATTTAAATTGTTTGCTTAATTTTTTTGAGTGTACATTTATTATTGTATTTCTGATGCTATCTATTGTATCTGTGAATAAATTCATAAAGTCATTACTATTAAACTGTGAGGGAATATTTAGTTCAGGTGAGATCTGGGGCCTGTTTCATAAAACAAGTTTACCAAACAAGCCAGGCTTATTTCAGTCTGACTTATTGTCACTTGATTTGGTTCAAAATAAGTCAGACTAACTGAAATAAGCCTGGCTTGTTTGGTAAACTTGTTATAGAAACAGCCCCCTGGTTATTTGTTAATCTAGCCACTGTGCTGAATAAAAACCTTGGCTTGTTTTGGTTATTATCTATGAGTTTGCGGATATGCTCGATCCTGGCAGCGTTTATAGCCTGTCTATAGCTGGACATACTGTTATTACACACAATTCTTAAAACTTCCAAATCAGTTCTTCTCCATTTGCGCTCAAGATTACGAGTTTCTTTCTACCACATTGGCACAGTATTTTCTCTAACCTTTTTTTATATAGAAAAATGTATTTTATACAGTATATCCTATTTTTACCTGTGTTAAATTCATTTTAAATTCATTTTTAAATCATTTAAAAAAAATTAAAGTCCTTGCTTTATTGTTGTGATTATTTTTTATGATTATTTTACTTACTTTTATGTAAAGCATTTTGAATTACCATTGTGTATGAAATGTGCTATATAAATAAACTTGCCTTGCCTTTTTTATTTCAGCTTGACATTGTCACCACTGATAAGCTACTACCAAATATGATGTAGAAACTTTAATTTTAATTTTCTGTAAACGATTTATATCATGAAAAGCGCTATACAAATAAACTCTAATTGAACCTGAAAATGAAATGAAACAGCAGAACTTGGACAGACAGGTGTCGGAGGAGCAATTGTAATCTGATATGAAACTCGACTGATAAGGACATATTTACAGCTGACAAGAGAGAAGTAATATAACTCTTTTTATTTATAACCATTGAAATTCTACTTGTGTCACCAGTGTTTATTTAGCAATTTGACGCAACATTGACTTTTATCGTGATAAATAGAAAAGTGATAAATATTACATATACAGAATTGAAACATATATTATATACATCCATACATTCTGATATCTAACAGTGCTTGTATATACTCACTGTGCTCTGTGATCCTTTCACTTTTGCTCTTGGTACACATTATATTGTTTACCACATCCAGCGTGAACAATATCAACAAGCAATACATTTCTCACAAATTCACAGAAAATCCCTTTGAGTACAGGTTTAAATTAACATTGGAAATATTGGATAGCTATTTTGTTTCTAGAATAAATAATTGAGAAAATACTGGTATGATACAAGTGCATGTAATTGTGTGTGTAACTGGCTAAGAAGCACGTTGTTGTAGTACAGGTTTTCATGTTAATATGTTAAAATGTTATCGGATGATCTTGTCTACGAGTTTCTCCCCCAGACGTTTCCGATGTCATATACTGTAGCTATTTGTCATTCTTCTTCTTTGTGTTACTGATTTCATAAGCATTGAAATACGTCATCCTTTCGCTCATTAAAGCCAGAGTCAGCCAGCATAATAAAGACCATTAACATTTTCCAATGCATGGATTACAGTCAGCACATGATATTGTTTATTTTAAATATTATGTTTAATCTAAGTGAAGTAGTGAGTTATGATCTGAGAATGGTTTATTTTAAGGTCGTCATTTTAAGGAAGATGAAATTCAATTGAAATTAAACTCTTGCTTGTTTTATCCCTTTTCCGAAGAATCAGTTATAGCATAGAATTTCAGCATATTTTAGACTTTGAAAACCTATGTACTGTTTTTGCGTATGTTAAAAATATGTCCTTACTAAATGGAAGAGTTGTGGTAATAAATATTCCATTAACCAAATTTTAAAAACAACATAATTCTACAATAATTGGTTCTGAAGAAAATCTATGAAAACATTCAGGTACATACAGATCCAGAACTGATATGGAATCCACTGTAGCTTAGTTCTAGTTTGAAGTTTTCAAAATATGATTATATAAAATATTACTTTCATTACTACTCATTAAGTAGCATCAGTAGCTTCATTTGCCTTTACTTGAGCTGAAGGCAAGATTCAGACCTGTCTGAACCGGTTATCTTGGCATGAGTCATTACGGTCAGTTAAACCGTTGAACCAGAAGCGATACCGCAACCAGGAACGAAGCGGTCAACACACTGATCCTGCTGCTGACTTCACCTGATGAATATGCTGCATTACAAAGAGAAGAAAACAGAAATTATTTTCATTTTTTGACCTTTTGGGATTTTGCCCAAAGCACAAGTAATATAACAGAGTACAGCTGCAACAATTCAAGTTTGAACTCTTAAAATCTACATGCACGTTCACATTTAGAGTTCTCTCTTTATGCGTCTTGTATTTGAAAAAAGTAGCCACAAATGTGACATTACATCTGCAGATGGAGAGATGGAAATTTCTGCAGTGATTCTACAAAAATGGACTTGGTTTTTCTTTTCTCTAAATGCCACAAATTGCGCAAAATTGTCTATTTGTGCAGCAAACCGCAAACAAGTTACAATTTACTCTACCCTACATTGACATAACAGAGTTTCTGCAGATCTTAAAAAAGTGTTACATTCACGTTCATAAGACCCTCGGAAATCCTGTATAATTAAAAAAAAAAATACTCATCTGAGCAGTGCAAGATTGAAGTGTGTCACTCACCTGTTCCATTTATTATAATTGAAGAAGTGAAGATCTGGAAGGGTAATGTGTTGTTTCTGGCTGCTCGAACTACTGTGTTCACTATCTGGGTGCTATTGGGTAGAACGGTGCCTGCTCCAAATACAAGATCCATGCTGTTTCGGATCGTGGGCACATTCCTTAATTTCACACTGGCGTCACTGGAGAGAATTTGGAATCAAGATTCATCAATGAAAACTGTGTTATGTTGAATCAGTAGCTATATTCAAGAACAAACAGCATATTCATACCTGAAGTTTGTTATGGATATGGTGCTGAATGATGTAGGGTAATCAGCAAAGAAGAAAGGTTCAAGCTGCAAAACAAGAGTTGTTTATCAAAATTGGCTTTCCTTTGTAAAGCATGTTACCCAAAGTTCATAAGTAGACATGTCACACTCACCCCTTTTTTTATCAGCAAAGCCCTGTCCTGAAATTCAGTAGAATTTTTATTGGAAAGAGCAGCCGCAAAGGTTCCGTTGGTGAGGATTGTCAGCGGAATTATCTGCACTGATTCTACAAAACAGGAATTGTTTTTTTTAAAGAAAACGTAGCACAACTTTTATAGATAAGTATAGTAAAAATATAGTCAAATCTTGGAAAATTGGGCATGTCTGAATCAACTTACTAATGACAGTAATAGAGGTGGCATCAAGGGTGAGGTTGAAGCTTGAGGTTGAATTAGCCGCTGCTTCTTTTAGAGTCTCCACAATGGCGGTGTTGCTGGGGATCGGTTCAGTGGATGTTTCACTAAACACTAACTTAACCTCTGCCTGTACGTCTGAGTCTGCCCGGGTCCTGGCAAAAGCTCTGAAAAGAAACGGTATGTTTTACAGTTTATAATTACATCTGTATGATCTCAGTGTTGTGATGCAGAAATGGGAGAAATCAGTATATATATATATATATATATATATATATATATATATATATATATATATATATATATATATATATATATATATATATATATATATATATATATATATATATATATACATATATATATATATTGTGCTGTTGACAGTAGAGAGCGTAATTTTATAAATAAATATAGCTGCAAGCAGCGATTACCAGGGTTCAAGTGCTTTAGGTGTTTAAGCACATAAGGAAAAATACATTACAAATTATTTAGCAAGCCTGTAACCACCTAAATAAATTATTAAAAAGGCATTTTTGGCAAATCCAGGTAATTTACCATAGAAATATGATGTTTTTAAAATGTTTATGACTGTTACAGCGCCTGCTGTGGTCCGATCTCCCTGAAACTTTGCATGCTTGTTTAGAATCACACGTGTCACTTGTCACATGTGCTCAGTGGGTTTCGTGAAGTTTTGAGTTTTCGTTGAGGCTTTATAGGCTTTTGGGTTTATTTGGACAAACCCCTTTTCTAAAGGACCCCATTATAGCTTCCCAAAAGGTAAATTTCAACATGTTTTTGATAATTATTGACCTAGAGAGTCCAGAGAATTACACTGCAGTGTTTTTTTTTTTTCCCAGATTGAGCAAAAAACCTAGGACTAGTTTGCAAAGTAGGTTTTTCACATCTTCTCAATCATTTAAAAAAAACGGTTTGATTGACAACAGTGGTTCTAGAGGCAAAGTTGTTCGGAACGAGGAGGTCTATCATACGATATGAATATTGCATGTATCGCAAAAAATGCAATACCGCCCCCCAGAGGCCAATTTCTTTCAAATTTCTCACAGGCCTTTAGGGCCGTAAGTCAAACAGGCCCACCGAGTTTCGTTTTGATCGGCCTCTGTTAACCTTGTCTAATGGGTGCTCAAACTTCATCGGCCAATGGCGGTCATGTTTTTTTTTAGATACGCAAATGTCCTCATAGACTCTTGTGGCACTTTGGACCAAGACCGTGCATTAATGTTTGCCGAGTTATAGCCATTTTTATGTTTTTTTTTCCCCCTCTTATAGTCCCACCAAATGTCCAATCTCGATTGTTTTCGTGTGACCTCAGCTTGAGCTCTTACATAAGTATTCTGAGTTTGCTGAAGATATCTAATTCTGTTCAAGAGTTATAACCGTTTAACTAAAAGTGGCCCTGTCCCCTTCAAAATTTTTGGCGTCGCTTTGCGACCGTGAGTCAAAAGTTCACCTTTTTTTTTTTTATATATATTTATTGATATTGATATGATTCACTTTCCAGAGAATGTTTCTGCACTGGTTTGGTTCCGATCAGACGAAAAACCTAGGACTAATTCGCAAAAGTAGGTTTTGAAAAAATGCGAAATATTCGAAAATTTCGCTAGGCTCACAAACAAAACTGAGGCATGCGTTTTGTCTGGCATGAGCCAAGGATTCCAACGACATAAGACACTTGTGCCTGCAACTGACGGTTTAGGAGTTATGAGCGATTTCGTACTTTCGATCGCGGTAGCGCTCCCGTCAGGCCGATTGGGGCGAGCCTCAGTCACGTTGTAGGTGGTGTGAGTACTACTGTACCATCCCTACAAGTTGGGACTTATTTGACTAACTCTACGACTTACAGTTTGGTCTGCATGATCAGTTTTTATCGCTCATCTGTGACCATTCTAACAATTACAATAAGGTTTCAGCACATAAATGTAACATTTCATACTTTGAGCTCTTGTATCCCAGGGAATGCGTAAACTAATCAGACATATTATATTGGATCCATTGTAAGTTGCTTCGGATAATGTGTGTCAAATGCATACATTTAAGTTTTTATGACATGAAAAATTACACAAACTGTCTGACATTGAAATCAGGATGGAGTGCAAATTAACAAAGGAATCATTTAAAGTAAAGAATCAAACTTTTAACTTACATGAAAGCAATCACGATGGTCCTGATGAAACGAGACCCAAACCTTTTTTTATAGACTTCATCAAACTGTGAAAACAGTAAGTCAGTTTTAGGATTTTTTTCCTAATGTTTTATCAAACAATTCCATTTTTGTGAAAGCAGTTTGTTTTGTTGTGCTGCTATTTTTTTTTTTCAAAGAGTACTATACAATTGAGCAAGAGTGCTAAAAATATATTTTTTTTCCCCCAAAAAAACTTTCAGGCATCTAGAAATTTGCTTATTATTTTTTACTATTAAAATTAAAGTCACTATATACTTATGTTTGCAAATGCATATATAAATATATATAAAACACTATTATTCTGCCATTTGAAACATACCATAGTCTCTATTCTTGTGGCTAGGCTTTTAAATTCCGGAGTTTGAGGGTTTGACAGTTCTGGAACAAACACCACTATTATGACAACCTGTATGTCAACAGTTGGCAGAGGACGTGCTGGTGCTGTTGTTGTGGTGGTGGTTGTAGTTGTGGTAGGTGTAGTTGTTGTTGTGGTTGTTACTTTGGTTATTGCTGTTGTTGTTGTTGTTGTTGTTGTTGTAGGTGTGGTTGCTGTTGTATTAGGATTGGCCGTTGTTGTTGTTGTTGTTGTTGTTGTTGTTGTTGTATTAGGTGTGGATGTAGTTGTTGTAGGTGTGGTGGTTGTTGTTGTATTAGGATTGGCTGTTGTTGTTGTAGTTGCATTAGGTGTGGTTGTAGTTGTTGTAGGTGTGGTGGTTGTTGTTGTATTAGGATTGGCCGTTGTTGTTGTTGTTGTTGTTGTTGTTGTTGTTGTTGTTGTTGTTGTTGTTGTATTAGGTGTGATTGTAGTTGTTGTAGGTGTGGTGGTTGTTGTTGTATTAGGATTGGCTGTTGTTGTTGTTGTTGTATTAGGTGTGATTGTAGTTGTTGTAGGTGTGGTGGTTGTTGTTGTATTAGGATTGGCTGTTGTTGTTGTTGTTGTTGTAGTTGCATTAGGTGTGGTTGTAGTTGTTGTAGGTGTGGTGGTTGTTGTTGTATTAGGATTGGCCATTGTTGTTGTTGTTGTTGTTGTTGTTGTTGTATTAGGTGTGGTTGTAGTTGTTGTAGGTGTGGTGGTTGTTGTTGTATTAGGATTGGCTGTTGTTGTTGTTGTTGTATTAGGTGTGATTGTAGTTGTTGTAGGTGTGGTGGTTGCTGTTGTATTAGGATTGGCTGTTGTTGTTGTTGTTGTTGTTGTTGTTGTTGTTGTTGTTGTATTAGGTGTGGTTGTAGTTGTTGTAGGTGTGGTGGTTGTTGTTGTATTAGGATTGGCCGTTGTTGTTGTTGTTGTTGTTGTTGCTGTAGGTGTGGTGGTTATTGTTGTATTAGGATTGGCTGTTGTTGTTGTAGTTGTATTAGGTGTGGTTGTAGTTGTAGTAGTACTTGTTGTTGTGGCTTTGGTAGTTGTGGTGAAGGGCACCCTTACTGTTGTGTGAGTTTGGATGTATTGTAGAAAAGTAAAAATAGCAGTTGAGACAAATATTCCAGCAAGATAAAAAAGCATTGCAACAGCTATAGTTTAATAACTATACAGACTAATACAGAAAACATTCTAAATTGTTTTGAATGATGTTGTACTGATGATGTTGCTTGTTTGACTTACGTGTTACACTGGTGATATTGAGAGTGGCATTAGCTTCCATAATAGTGCTTGTTATGCTTGCATCACTGGGTAAGGTTCCAAATGTCACATTCATTTCAGTGATGATTGACCCCGGACTACAGAAGAAGAGAAAGTGTCATTTTTTTTTATGTAGGGTTCAATACAGAAATCCCATACACCACATTTGGGAGGGGGGGGGTTTACTGTAGTTTTCTTGTGGTATTATGTCTTTGCAGTTGCTGTGTATTAAATGATTTACAAAAAAAAAAAAGGGGGGGTCACTTGTACTTGCATCAAAAAATAATTACAATGTACTTATTGTGGTCATATTGTATTGCAAAACACTTTTGCTATTATTGAGGTGGGATACGGGTAAGGTTAGGGACAGGTTTGGTGGTATGGGTAGGTTTAAGGGTGGGTTAAGGTGTAAGGGATGGGTCAACGGTGTAATTATAAATGCAATTACAGAAATTAATTACAGATGTAATTACATATAGGTATGTTTAATGTAAAATGTAAAAGCATGTATGTACACAATAAGTGCATTGTACCATATGATTAATTTAAATGTAAGTATACAGTAGTTAAGTCCACCTAATATAAAGTGGGACCAAAAAATGTTTTAAGATGATTGTTTTATTTAGGCTTAGTAAACCAGTAGAAAAAAAAAAAAGATTCCTAAACATTCTTTTTGCATTATTATTATTATTATTATTATTATTATTATTATTATTGTCATTGTTGTTTTGCCTCTGTCTCTTCATGTGATCCCAAAGGAAGGTTTGGAAATGTCAAATTTTTATTTCTTACAATTAAGAAAAAAAAAGTGTAAATAGCTGTCTAGATTTCCCTGTAAACTAAAAACTTTGGCTTTCCAAAAATTAAATGTATTCTTATTTAAAGTTAAGAAATACTCACCGGAACTGAATAACTGTCAGTCCTTTGAAGGAAGCGAATGCATTTTTAAATAATGGTTCCAACTGTGGAAAACAATGTCAGGTTCAATATTTAGTTATCAATTATCAATAATTGTAATCACAGACCAAAAAATTTTGAGTCATTCTTTTTTTTTCTTTTTTTTTCACATGATACAGTTACTGTTCCAGCTGTTTCCAAATTTAATGCATGGCAGGATTTACTGTAAAAGAACTGTTTACCTTAGTTTACTTGGTGCATAATTCACAACTAAAGTATTTAAATGCTTTTTGCACTTCTTTTCACCTTTGGTTCTGTTATCATTATTATTTTTTCTAAAGTTTGACATAACCTGGTAAATGTTATAAGCATCAAGTCTGAGGGTACCTGAGCAGTTTCAACATAGCCAACAAATGCATGGATTGTAACAAAACATGTGACATTAGGGCATCGTCAACACGTGCCCTATCCATTTGTACTTTAAAAGTTTAAAATCATCGCCACTTAGTGTTTAAAAATGTATTACTTCTACTACTTTTATTATCATATTGGTCCACCATATTGACCCAATTATGCTCAGATGATCAGCTGACCAAGCTGCACAGAAGTTATTAGTTTTTTTTTACTTTTATTTTTTTTTTTTAATTCAGAACTCTTCTTGAGATATCTAAGAGGTCAATGATGAGAATGCCCACAGGAAAATCCAGTTGTATATTGGCAATTCTTTGATATACTAACATTTAACAGTAACATTTGGACTAATTGTTAAAAAGGCAGCATATTAATAGTTACACCAGAGCATGAATAAAATAAAATTCTATTTGCACTTGAGTAAAAAAAAAAAATATGTACATTACTGTCTATATGGTGTGCAGTTAGTTTGCACTAATATCTACATTAGGGTGCAAAATGAAATAATTAATACATTTAAATGCAAAGAGTTTGTTACTATTTAACTTCCAGTGCAAACTGCATATGCCTTACATTTTTGCCCCACAACGTACCGTATTTTTGACTTTATCTTTTCTGTTTGTATATGCTTGCGATGCTGGATTTGACAGATCAGACACAAAGTCTTCACTGCTGGAGAAACTGACAAAAAGTGTATAGGCTGTGTTTGGGCTTGTTGGAGCCTGTGTTGTGCTTGTAGGTTGAACTGTTGTATGTGGCGTTACAGTTGCTGTTGTAGGTGAGTTTATTGTAACCTCAGTTGTAGATTGAGCTGTATTTGTTGTAGGTAGGGATGTTGTTACTGTCTGCATTGTGGTGCTTTGTTCAGATGTAGTTGTTGGTTCAGTTGTAGATGTTGAAGCAGATGTGGTTGTTGGTTCAGTTGTAGATGTAAGTTGTGTTGTTGTTTCTGTAGAATGGCCTGTAGTTGTAAACTGAGTTACAGTTGAAGGTGAGTTTGTTGTAACCAGGGTTGTAGATTGAGCTGTATTTATTGTAGGTAGGGATGTTGTTGCTGTCTGCATTGTGGTGCCAGGTTCAGATGTAGTTGATTGATCTGTCGTAGATGAAGCAGCTGTGGTTGTTTGTTCAGTTGTAGATGTTAAAACAGTTGTAGTTGTTGGTTCAGCTGTAGATGTAAGTTGTGTTGTTGTTTCTGTAGAATGGCCTGTAGTTGTAAGCTGAGTTACAGTTGAAGGTGAGTTTGTTGTAACCAGGGTTGTAGATTGAGCTGTATTTATTGTAGGTAGGGATGTTGTTGCTGTCTGCATTGTGGTGCCAGGTTCAGATGTAGTTGATTGATCTGTCGTAGATGAAGCAGCTGTGGTTGTTGGTTCAGTTGTAGTTGTTAAAAAAGTTGCAGTTGTTGGTTCAGCTGTAGATGTAAGTTGTGTTGTCGTTTCTGTAGAATGGCCTGTAGTTGTGGGTTGGGATGTTGTTGCTGTTTGTGTTGAGGTGCTTTGTTCAGATGTAGTCGACTGTTCAGTTGTAGATGTTGAAGTAGCTGTGTTTATTGGTTCAGCTGTAGTTGTTAAAACAGTTGTAGTTGTTGGTTCAGCTGTAGATGTAAGTTTTGTTGTTGTTTCTGTAGAATGGCCTGTAGTTGTGGGTTGGGATGTTGTTGCTGTTTGTGTTGTGGTGCTTTGTTCAGATGTAGTCGATTGTTCAGTTGTAGATGTTGAAGTAGCTGTGTTTATTGGTTCAGCTGTAGTTGTTAAAACAGTTGTGGTTGTTGGTTCAGCTGTAGATGCAAGTTGTGTTGTTGTTTCTGTAGAATGGCCTGTAGTTGTGGGTTGGGATGTTGTTGCTGTTTGTGTTGAGGTGCTTTGTTCAGATGTAGTTGATTGTTCAGTTGTAGATGTTGAAGAAGTTGTGGTTGTTGGTTCAGCTGTAGTTGTTAAAACAGTTGTAGTTGTTGGTTCAGCTGTAGATGTAAGTTGTGATGTTGTTTCTGTAGAATGGCCTGTAGTTGTGGGTTGGGATGTTGTTGCTGTTTGTGTTGTGGTGCTTTGTTCAGATGTAGTCGATTGTTCAGTTGTAGATGTTGAAGTAGCTGTGTTTATTGGTTCAGCTGTAGTTGTTAAAACAGTTGTGGTTGTTGGTTCAGCTGTAGATGCAAGTTGTGTTGTTGTTTCTGTAGAATGGCCTGTAGTTGTGGGTTGGGATGTTGTTGCTGTTTGTGTTGAGGTGCTTTGTTCAGATGTAGTTGATTGTTCAGTTGTAGATGTTGAAGAAGTTGTGGTTGTTGGTTCAGCTGTAGTTGTTAAAACAGTTGTAGTTGTTGGTTCAGCTGTAGATGTAAGTTGTGTTGTTGTTTCTGTAGAATGGCCTGTAGTTGTGGGTTGGGATGTTGTTGCTGTTTGTGTTGTGGTGCTTTGTTCAGATGTAGTCGATTGTTCAGTTGTAGATGTTGAAGTAGCTGTTTTTATTGGTTCAGCTGTAGTTGTTAAAACAGTTGTGGTTGTTGGTTCAGCTGTAGATGCAAGTTGTGTTGTTGTTTCTGTAGAATGGCCTGTAGTTGTGGGTTGGGATGTTGTTGCTGTTTGTGTTGTGGTGCTTTGTTCAGATGTAGTCGATTGTTCAGTTGTAGATGTTGAAGAAGTTGTGGTTGTTGGTTCAGCTGTAGTTGTTAAAACAGTTGTAGTTGTTGGTTCAGCTGTAGATGTAAGTTGTGTTGTTGTTTCTGTAGAATGGCCTGTAGTTGTGGGTTGGGATGTTGTTGCTGTCTGCATTGTGGTGCTTTTTTCAGATGTAGTTGATTGTTCAGTTGTAGATGTTGAAGCAGCTTTGGTTGTTGGTTCAGCCGTAGATGTTAAAACAGTTGTAGTTGTTGGTTCAGCTGTAGATGTAAGTTGTGTTGTTGTTTCTGTAGAATGGCCTGTAGTTGTGGGTTGGGATGTTGTTGCTGTTTGTGTTGTGGTGCTTTGATCAGATGTAGTTGATTGTTCAGTTGTAGATGTTGAAGCAGCTGTGGTTGTTGGTTCAGTTTTAGTTGTTAAAACAGTTGTAGTTGTTGGTTCAGCTGTAGATGTTAAAACAGTTGTAGTTGTTGGTTCAGCTGTAGATGTAAGTTGTGTTGTTGTTTCTGTAGAATGGCCTGTAGTTGTGGGTTGGGATGATGTTGCTGTCTGCATTGTGGTGCTTTGTTCAGATGTAGTTGATTGTTCAGTTGTAGATGTTGAAGCAGCTGTGGTTGTTGGTTCAGCCGTAGATATTAAAACAGTTGTAGTTGTTGGTTCAGCTGTAGATGTAAGTTGTGTTGTTGTTTCTGTAGAATGGCCTGTAGTTGTGGGTTGGGATGTTGTTGCTGTTTGTGTTGTGGTGCTTTGTTCAGATGTAGTTGATTGTTCAGTTGTAGATGTTGAAGTAGCTGTGGTTGTTGGTTCAGCTGTAGATGTTAAAACAGTTGTGGTTGTTGGTTCAGCTGTAGTTGTTAAAACAGTTGTGCTTGTTGGTTCAGCTGTAGTTGTTAAAACAGTTGTGGTTGTTGGTTCAGCTGTAGATGTTAAAACAGCTGTGGTTGTTGGTTCAGCTGTAGTTGTTAAAACAGTTGTGGTTGTTGGTTCAACTGTAGTTGTTAAAACAGTTGTGGTTGTTGGTTCAGCTGTAGATGTTAAAACAGTTGTGGTTGTTGGTTCAGCTGTAGATGTTAAAACAGTTGTGGTTGTTGGTTCAGCTGTAGATGTTAAAACAGCTGTGGTTGTTGGTTCAGCTGTAGTTGTTAAAACAGTTGTGGTTGTTGGTTCAGCAGTAGATGTTAAAACAGTTGTGGTTGTTGGTTCAGCTGTAGATGTTAAAACAGCTGTGGTTGTTGGTTCAGCTGTGGATGTTAAAACAGTTGTGGTTGTTGGTTCAGCTGTAGATGTTAAAACAGCTGTGGTTGTTGGTTCAGCTGTAGTTGTTAAAACAGTTGTGGTTGTTGGTTCAGCTGTAGATGTTAAAACAGTTGTGGTTGTTGGTTCAGCTGTAGATGTTAAAACAGTTGTGGGTGTTGGTTCAGCTGTAGTTGTTAAAACAGTTGTGGTTGTTGGTTCAGCTGTAGATGTTAAAACAGTTGTGGTTGTTGGTTCAGCTGTAGATGTTAAAACAGTTGTGGTTGTTGGTTCAGCTGTAGATGTTAAAACAGTTGTGGTTGTTGGTTCAGCTGTAGATGTTAAAACAGCTGTGGTTGTTGGTTCAGCTGTAGTTGTTAAAACAGTTGTGGTTGTTGGTTCAGCAGTAGATGTTAAAACAGTTGTGGTTGTTGGTTCAGCTGTAGATGTTAAAACAGCTGTGGTTGTTGGTTCAGCTGTAGTTGTTAAAACAGCTGTGGTTGTTGGTTCAGCTGTAGATGTTAAAACAGTTGTGGTTGTTGGTTCAGCTGTAGATGTTAAAACAGCTGTGGTTGTTGGTTCAGCTGTAGTTGTTAAAAGAGTTGTGGTTGTTGGTTCAGCTGTAGATGTTAAAACAGTTGTGGTTGTTGGTTCAGCAGTAGATGTTAAAACAGTTGTGGTTGTTGGTTCAGCTGTAGATGTTAAAACAGTTGTGGTTGTTGGTTCAGCAGTAGATGTTAAAACAGTTGTGGTTGTTGGTTCAGCTGTAGATGTTAAAACAGCTGTGGTTGTTGGTTCAGCTGTAGTTGTTAAAACAGTTGTGGTTGTTGGTTCAGCTGTAGATGTTAAAACAGTTGTGGTTGTTGGTTCAGCAGTAGTTGTTAAAACAGTTGTGGTTGTTGGTTCAGCAGTAGATGTTAAAACAGTTGTGGTTGTTGGTTCAGCTGTAGTTGTTAAAACAGCTGTGGTTGTTGGTTCAGCTGTAGATGTTAAAACAGTTGTGGTTGTTGGTTCAGCTGTAGTTGTTAAAACAGCTGTGGTTGTTGGTTCAGCTGTAGTTGTTAAAACAGTTGTGGTTGTTGGTTCAGCTGTAGATGTTAAAACAGTTGTGGTTGTTGGTTCAGCTGTAGATGTTAAAACAGCTGTGGTTGTTGGTTCAGCCGTAGATGTTAAAACAGTTGTGGTTGTTGGTTCAGCTGTAGTTGTTAAAATAGTTGTGGTTGTTGGTTCAGCCGTAGTTGTTAAAACAGCTGTGGTTGTTGGTTCAGCTGTAGTTGTTAAAACAGTTGTGGTTGTTGGTTCAGCTGTAGATGTTAAAACAGTTGTGGTTGTTGGTTCAGCTGTAGATGTTAAAACAGCTGTGGTTGTTGGTTCAGCTGTAGTTGTTAAAACAGCTGTGGTTGTTGGTTCAGCTGTAGATGTTAAAACAGTTGTGGTTGTTGGTTCAGCTGTAGTTGTTAAAACAGCTGTGGTTGTTGGTTCAGCAGTAGATGTTAAAACAGTTGTGGTTGTTGGTTCAGCTGTAGATGTTAAAACAGTTGTGGTTGTTGGTTCAGCTGTAGATGTTAAAACAGTTGTGGTTGTTGGTTCAGCAGTAGATGTTAAAACAGTTGTGGTTGTTGGTTCAGCTGTAGATGTTAAAACAGTTGTGGTTGTTGGTTCAGCTGTAGTTGTTAAAACAGCTGTGGTTGTTGGTTCAGCTGTAGTTGTTAAAACAGCTGTGGTTGTTGGTTCAGCAGTAGATGTTAAAACAGTTGTGGTTGTTGGTTCAGCTGTAGTTGTTAAAACAGCTGTGGTTGTTGGTTCAGCAGTAGATGTTAAAACAGTTGTGGTTGTTGGTTCAGCTGTAGATGTTAAAACAGTTGTGGTTGTTGGTTCAGCCGTAGATGTTAAAACAGCTGTGGTTGTTGGTTCAGCTGTAGTTGTTAAAACAGCTGTAGTTGTTGGTTCAGCTGTTGATGTTAAAACAGTTGTAGTTGTTGGTTCAGCAGTAGATGTAAGTTGTGTTGTTGTTTCTGTAGGAGGGGCCGTGGTTGTAAGCTGAGTTACAGTTGTAGGTGAGTTTGTTGATTCGGTTGTTGGTGTTGTTTCAGTAGAAGAGGCAGTAGTTTCAGCTGCCGTTGTTGACTCTGGTGTTGTTTGGGTAGTGGTGCTACACAACACTGTTGTTAAAAAATCAAAGTAACATTCATTTTAGAGCAATTGGCACATGTAAACAAGTAATAAGAGATATAAAGAATTTGGATGATCAGGAACTTACAAACCTAAACTTAACACTGCAATTATCAGTGCTTTTTTATTCATCTTGGTAGCTGTCAAATAGATCACCTATAAACATATAATACATAACATTAGCATATATGTAAGGAATGGCATCATTTTGTAGCATGTCAGTGGCAGTGGGGGAAAAACAGTAATAATAAAATGACCCTCTTTCCAGATGACTTCTGTTCATAAATGTTTTTTTTTGTTTGTTTTTTTGTTTTGTTTTTTTGCACAGTCCACATTAATGAAGATGAAAGTAGTTATCATATAACAAAACGAGGAAAGAATTTCATTACCATTGACAAGTTTAAGGTCAGTTAGATGTTTTTTTCTTTAAATGTTTTTAAATATATCGTATGCTCACAAAGACAGCTTTTATTTAAAAACACAATAAAAAAATATCATTGTGATATTATTTCAATTTAAAATATGTTCTCTATGTGAATATCTGTTAAACTGTAATGCATTTCTGTGATGCGCAGCTGTATTTTCAGCATCATTACTGCAGTCTTCAGTGTCACATGTTCTTCAGAAATCATTCTAATATGCTGATTTGCTGCTCAAGAAACATTTCTGATTATTATCAATGTTGAACACAGTTGTGCTGCACAATATTTTAGTGGAAATAGTCACTTTTCATAAATTAAGGCATCCTTACTGAATAAAAGTATTAATTTCTTTAAAAAAAACTTTTGAATGTTAGTGACCAAAATGCTCAAATAATTTAATTAGAAATGTCATTTTATTAAATTAAAAAGTATTTTATTAAATTAAAGTATTTTTTACTTAATTACTTATTCTTGCTGTTGAGGTGTCAGCCATTTATTACAATGTGTTTGGAGTGTAAGATCTGCTTTTGTTTAATCCTTGTATAATACATTTGTTTGTATATTTATACAATTGTTTCAAAGTAGCTTTACAGAAATAAGTAGGAAAATTATGAAATGACTTAAATTTCAGCCCTAAAGCAATTCTACAGAAGACAATGTTCATTATTCAGCTCATTTTAGTTTAGTGTTATAATGCTTAGTTAAATCATAAATTATTACAAATTATCTGAATTAATTAAAAATTGACAGTAACACTTTATTTTAAGGTCTCCTTGTTACACGTTACATGTACTTACTATTATAATAACAATAAATTCAGCATAATTACATGCAAGTAATCCTAAGCCAAACCCTAACCATATAGTAAGTACATGTAGTTAATTAATATTAGTAATATTAATTAACTACATGTACTTACTATGAGTAATATAATGTTACCCAATACTTAAATGTATAATTACACTGTAACAAGGACACCTTAGAATAACGTCTAACAAAAAGACTTCTAAATGGTACAACATTTTTTTTTTTTACATATAAAGCACCTTATAACACAGTGTACCAAAATGATGTACAGTTACATAAAAAAATAAATAAATGAATAAAATACAAAGAGAGAGAAAATGAAAATACAGCAAGAGCAAAGTAAAATACAATAAAATAAACTAATATTAATGGTTATGAGTATAAATCAGAAAGTATGGCTATACTAATACTTAAACAAGTCAAACTCACCCAATCCATTATGTACCTGAGAGCTATTTCTTACACACAGGTGAAGTTGTACTCCCCTGATAAAAGCAGGTAAACTCATGCTGTCCTGGAAGTGCACATTTTTATTAGCTCTGTTTGGAGTCACATGACACACAGATGTCACTCTAAGTGGTGGTGCATTGTTAATGCATTCCATTTTTAACCACACTGGGTATACGTACTTTTACAACAATGCATTCCACCCTAAACATGCACTCTTATGAAATACTGCCTTTGAAAGCAAGTGATAATGGGGTGTTTTGTTCTTGATTGAAATGATTAAACCTATAATACAGTCAAACTCATATTGTAGACTGCTATAACATTGTGTATTTTATTGATTGCTGATCATTTATTGCATCTTAATTATAAAAATAACGTAATACCTATTAGAAAAATGTCTTTCCAAACCCGTATGTGTTTATTTCTTGTGTAGAACACACTGGACCCCACTGGCTTTCATTGTCTGGACAAATAAACACTAAATGCACAATGTGACAGTTTGGAATAACATGAGGATGAGTAAATGATGACAGAATTTTTAGTGAACTGTGCCTTCCATTATGGCGCAATGAGCTGGTTGTGATAAGAAGACAAAACAAAGAAATACAAATCCAAGATGATGAATAATCACGTTAAGCAGAAATTGAAATCTACTGATTTTATAGCAACTTAGAAATGAGGAAAATTGCAAGCAATTTGTCGTAGGAGCCAACAAAAGAGCTGAAAAAATGCAAAGAGCAAAAGGTTTTGCATGTTATTGTTTATATGCATGATGATATGAATGATTTTCTTTGGGTGTCTTTGTACATAAACATTGCATAATTTAAAGCTGTAACACTACAGTGAATAGAATACAAATTAACATATAAAACCAACATATCATATATTTGATATGCTGTTGAAATGACTTCATGAAACATTACACCTGTTCTTCCGTCTCATTTGTTTTGGTTTCAGTCTTTGTTTGTTTATTTGTTGGCTTGTTTTAAAGCACGTAGTCATATGATCTGCTTGACGTTGAAATAGTTGACACTGCCTTCCTGTCTGTTCAGTAACCACAAAAATATTTCAGCTTCTACATTCCTTATATTCCCAATCTCTCTCCATTAAGATGCATTTATCCGGAACTTTCTGTTTTTGACCCAATTGTCACGTATACAAGGAGCCAAATATATGCTCTCTGAATCACACACTTTGCTTTTAAGTCATTTTATGTAATCGTTTCATGGTCTTAAACCTGTGTTCATGACTGTGACTTGATTAACCAGAGGGTGATTGAAGGTGATTGTTTTAAACACAGGTTCTTTGGGAATGTTGAAGACAAAAACAATGGTGCTTTTCACTGAGTTTGCAGAATCATCTGCGTTTCCGTCTCTGCTGGTGTTTCTTGATAATGGTGGGTTTGTTAGACCTGCTGGTATTGAAGATATGCAGTTTGACCAGGTGTCTGTGACTGTAGTGCCTTCTGAATCAGACCTGTTTAGCGCTGTTTGAATTGATATGCCCACAGTTGAGCCTTTGTGTTCCTCAGCTAATGGAGTGGTGACAGGTTTAGAGGCATTGCTTATGGCTGTTACAGGAGATGCTGGAGAAAATGGGTTTAAGGAGGTGTTTGTGTTCTTTTTCTGATTTTCCTGAGTTGTCAGAAACTTTGAGAGCATGTTCATAGATGTGGGCATTGAATCGGGTGTTATTGCTGCTCTTGAAACTGTTCCCTGTAAAAAAAAGACAAAAGGAAAGTGGTTAAATGAGAGGCCCACGCTGTAAAAATATCATTTGTTTTTACAGTAGAAGGCTTTAAACAGTTATCACTTCTTAGCACATCCCGTAGTGTGACAAATTGTAATTTTATGATAAAATACTATCAATTTTATGGTTTTGGCAATCAAAAGGAATGCATAACTATGATAATATTTTATTAGTTTTGTTTCTTTTACATTTTTGTAAACTAAATGTTAGGCATGGTGACAATGCTTTGTCTTTGTGTGTGTGACCGTGTGCACTGTCTATATATTGGACATGTTTTTTTTCTATTATTCAGCCCGTGTTATGAGTATATTTTAAGGTAAAATGGCAATTTTGGTAGATACTTAAAGTCAGTTTTGTTCAAATTAAGAACAAAACCGACCTGAACTACTTTAGCTACTTGAACTAGAAAATTTATGTTTAAATATTGACTGGTTTTCGTCTATTAAGAGAATTAAGAGATTTAGATGTTGGTCGGATTTGTTCTATTAGGATATTTAAATGTCGTTCAGATTTAGTCTACTAAGTTAATTAAATGTCAGTCAGTTTTGGTCTACTAAAGCCCGAGATACACTGCACGATTTTCGGCTGTCCCAGATGAAAGATTGGCATCGTGAAATAATTGTGGCGAATCAGAAATCACCACGGTTGTTTCACAATGCCACTCTTTCATCTAGGACAGCCAAAAATTGTGCAGTGTGTCTCAGGCTTAAGTTATTTAAATGTCATTCAGTTTTGGTCAAATGCAAATGCATGAGCATTCAAAAGTACAGTGTGACTAGTGGTTTGCTTGTGGCGTGTGGACATGTTGTTTAGAATATGCAGATGGCTGCTGACCGTCGTTGTTGTAGATGTTGATGCTGTGAAACCAGTTGCAGGTGTTTGCGTGTGCTCTGGGTTGAGGATTTTAGGTTTAGCTGTAACTTGCACCGCTATTACAGGGCTTGAGGTCTCAACCAGTGTTGAGTCTGAGGAAATAGCCAAACTTGGATTTAGTGTTGCATCAGTTGTTGCAGGCTGAGATGATAGTGAATCTGTCACAGGTGTTAGAGTTTCTTGACTGTCAGTTAGCGGATTTTCTGATTCTGATTTCTGATCTGATGTGATGGAGGCTTGAGTGTGGTCTGATGACTGTTGTGATGTGTTCGCAGTGGAGTGTGATGTTCCAGAAGATGCGTCATGGGAAAGAGATGAAGATCCTGCAGTCATTGTCCTTGTGGATTCAGAAAACGCTGTCTGATCCGTGACACTTCTGCTGGAGGAAGCTGAGGTTGTAACAGAAGGCTGTGTAATGTTTGCATTGATTGGTGTGTTTTGTGACGATGTCGACTGAAGTAGTGCAGAGGCAGCAGAAATTGTTTGAGACATTTGTGTTTGCAGGTGGCTGAAAGATGTAGTATCTAATTCATTTGTAGTTTGGTAGATTGATGGTGAGTCAGAAGTGTCACTGAGAGCAGTGTTCATCGTTTGTGTAGTGGCTTGAATGGCGGGGTAAGACTCGGCTGTGCCTCTCGTTGTGAAGTGATTTGGTTCTAAGCTTGTTGTGAAGATGTCTGAACTCAAGTCTGGAGTTGGTGTTGGGGCAATTGTTGTTGTTGTCGATTCATTTGATGTGATGGAGACTTGAGTATGGTCTGATGACTCAAGCTGTTGTGTTGTCGTCGCAGCGGAGTGTGATGTCCCAGAGGACGCATCAGGGGATGGAAATAAAGAGCCTGTAGTTGTTGTTGTTGTCAGTGTCATTGGTGTGTCCGTGCTAGTTGTTGTAGTGCTTTCTGTTGAACTGATCCCATGTGATGTGGCATTGGTTGAGGTCTCCATTGTTTGAGTTGCAGAGCTTTGGTAGTTTATTGGCGAGACAGAAGTGTTCAGTGGTTGTGTAGTGGCTTGAATGGTGGAGTAAATCACGGTTGTACTTCTGATAGTGAGGTGGTTTGATTCTGGGCTTGTTGTGAAGATGGATGAACTCGAGTCTGGAGTTGTTGTAGAGGAAATTGCTGTAATTGTTGAGTCAGAAAATACCATCTGCTCTCTGTTGGTTGAGGTTTCAGTGGTTGGCTCAGGTTTTTGGCTACCAGTCAATGTTCCAGTGGTCCAAGAATTGGATATATTGCTATCTGAGGTTTGGTCATCCTGCGTATTGGCATCAGTGGATGTAATGCGTTCATTTTCATTCTCCTGACTCGGAGTCAGTGTAGGTATCTCAGATGTCTTTGTGTCCATGCTAGTTGTTTTTGTTGATTCAAAAAGCGCTGTCTGATCTGTGACACTTCTGCTGGATGAAGTTGAGGTTGTAACAGAAGGCTGTGTAATGTTTGCATTGGTTGGTGTGTTTTGCGGTGGTGTAGACTGAAGGAGTGCAGAGGCAGCAGTAGTTGATTGTGAGACTTGCAGGTGGTTGGAAGATATAGTATATAATTCATTTGTAGATTGGTAGATTGATGGTGAGTCAGAAGTGTTCATCGCTTGTGTAGTGGCTTGAATGGTGGAGTAAGACTCGGTTGTGCTTCTCATTGTGAGTTGTTTTGGTTCTGAGGTTGTTGTGAATATGGATGAACTCGAGTCTGGAGTTGTTATAGGGGAAACTGTTGTCGTTGATTCAGAAAATGCAGTCTGCTCTATGACATTTCTGTTGGTTGAAGTTTCAGTTGTTGGCTCAGGCATTTGGGGACCAGTTAATGTTCCAGTGGTCCAAGAATCAGATGTATTGCTGTCTGAGGTGTGGCCTCTACCATCCTGTGTATTGGAAACAGTGGTGGTAATGGAATCATTGTTTGCATAACTTGGAGTCAGTGTAGGTGTCTCAGATGTCGTTGATGTGTCCATGCTAGTTGTTTCAACGCTTCCTGATGAGCTGATTTCATTGGTTAAGGGCTCCATTGTTTGAGCTGCAGTGCTTTGAGAAACAGTCATGGAAAGGTTTGGAGAAGAACTGGCAGTAAAAGTAGAGTCAGTTTGGCAGCAGTCCGGAGGAAAGTAGGAATTCAAGATTCCTGCAAATAAAAACAGGAGATGTATACTAACATACTGTGTGCGACCGGACAAGTATGATTCAATCCATCTTAAAAAATTAAAACTTAATAATTTAGACATAAGAATTATGTTGTTTAAAAGGCCTTCCTGAGGTCAAGAAACAGAGCCCCGACGACCCCTCCTTCATCTAATAGAGACTTGACTTTTTCAGTGAAGTAGCAATTTGCCTTCTCAGTTGAATAGTTTGCTCTGAAGCCAAACTGCATTGGATGTAAAGCAAAAGAACCATTATTTAAATAATTAGTGATTTGTACAGCCATCAATTTCTATGCAACCTTTGAGACTAAAGGTAAAATACTAATATGTCTGTAATTAATATACAAGCCTTAATATACAAACGACATGGTACCCCCATCCTGAGTCTCTCCGGGCCATCAATCCAAGACGCCCAGATCAACCTGACCATCATACTATCCCATCTACCTTTCCATCCTCTTCCAACTCATCCCTAACATTCTCAACAATAAACTATTCAATTACATATTTGGTTGTGGTGTGGTCCTTGCACGTGAACAGTGTTACAAGTTACAAGTTACTTTCAAAAAGTAATTCATTACTATTACTAATTACATCATCAATATTGTATTTAAATTATTTTACTAATTACTCTGTCTGAAAAGTAACTATAGTTACTCAATAAGTAACTTAATTATTTAAATCGCTAATTAGGCTACATCTTAACTTCCCTATAAACCTTAATAGAAATTAAACTCTTTATTCTTTCAATTTGAGTCAAACATAGAATAGTTTAGCCTTCTAGCTTTAAAACAACTGTAATCCTGAAACATTTTTATAAAAAATGTAACCTTCTTTGGTTAACAAATACAAAATACTCTGAATAACAACAAAGCTTAAGAAAAGTTAAACAAATAATTTCAATTTGGCAAGATGTTCAGGAAAAGCCCAGCTAGTAAAATCCGCACAGGTTTATGTAAAAATAACACATTAACTAATGTAGGTAAGGTAAGAATAAATTACAGAAATGATCTTCTCTGCTGAATAAAGCCGTGTCATATTGCGCTGTTCTTCTGAGGTAAATTCCTCATAGCAGGACTTCTTTCAAAAACAATGAAAATTAGAGGAATCTTAATTTTTTTTTTTTAATCTATTTTTTGTATCTAGAGGAGGGTGTTTGCGCACAGGTGTCTGCGTATAATGAGCTCAGATACGGGAAAGACTATACCTCCCTTTAGTTTCATAAGGATTACATAATCAGAGAATATTCGTTTTCGATTTGAATTCCTTCTATTTAAAAGTAGACATTTCAAGCTTTCCATATTTCTCACGTCTCTGTGTCAAATATGGAGTTTGTGATGAAAGTTTAATTTATTTACTGTATGTAAAGCAAGTGCTTTATAAGTAACTAATTAAATTACCTAAAAATGAGCAGTAATTCCTTACTTTACTTAATTTAATTAGTAATTTAATTACAGTAACACGTTACACCCAACACTGCTCGTGAAATGGCTAATATTCTAGTATTATGCATGCTAATGAGCAACTAGTTAAGAAATCCTAAAATAAAGTGTTACCAAAATTCAGTATTAAATTTACACTGCACAAAAGTACCAGTGAAAATCTTGGACTCAATTGACTGAATTTATGTTTCGATTTGATTTAAAAGCTTCTGCTTATAGTTAGGTTTTGTAAATTGTAGCGAAATATCTTTACAAAAGTGCTTCCTTTTGTCCCTCTCTTGTAAATTGCTACGGATAAACGTGTCAGCTAAATGCGAAGGAGCAGCAGAAAGCTCAATTTTGCTCAACATTAAATCATCCCCATACTTCCATTTGTGTAATTTCGTATTAAATGTAAATGGTAACACTTTGGATTAGGGAGCACTATTGACTAGTTAGCATGCATATTGCTAGTGTACTGACTGCTTATTAGTACTTGTATTAATTTCTTGTTCTGCATGACCATATTCTAGATCTCTTAACCCTAACCTGTACACAAATACGACAACAACCAACTTACTTACTATCAATAAGCAGTAATTTAGGAGTTTATTGAGGGAAAACTTAATTTGTTAATAGTCAGCATGTGTTCTCTAGTCTAAAGTGTTAATGTTATTATAAAAGTCATGTACATAAAAACTGGCATATCGACTGGAATATAATAGAGTCCTTTTGATGTAACTGAACCACAGGCGGGTGTGTAAGTGCGTCGTCCTCCTGCGTCATCACGTCTCGTCTGACACAACCACATCGATCACGACTCACCCCAGAAAAGCAGGAATGCTGCATTACGCCCCATGGTATCCTGCACGCTCACCAAATCTGAAAAGCAAATATTTCACCATTTCAACAGGTGTTTTGTCATATTGTGATTCTAATCACTCCACAGGTTCAGGTGCTGACATCTCTGCATGCATTTAATCTTGTTTGTAAACCTAGAGTCTCATTCTATGCTAGGGCTGGAATTTGGCCTGCTGATAACGTCGTTCATTTGCACATGCTGATGTTTTCGCAACCGATTCACTAAAGCAGTGATGCAAATCAGATTAATCTATTGATAAACTGCTGTTGGCATAATTAAATACCTTTGTTTAAAAATAAATGCCAACGACGTTATGAAAGTTGTGACCAGTCTTGACGAAAAAAAACTGATGACTAAGTATTTAAGACTATTCTAGGCAGTTTATGCAAGCAGCCCCAGCTGTTTAGTGAATTTACCTCGAAGTTGACACAGACTTGCACAGAAAAGGCTAAAATATAATGTAGGGCTGTACAATTAATCAAATCACGATATGGACTGGTGTCTGTGAATATTAAAGCACAAAAGACTGCTTTTTAAACCATTATGTTTAACCTGTAAAAATCATTATAGAAATATAACTGTTGTACCATAGTATGTACTTATCAAAGTAATAGTAACAATAATAATGCATTTTTAACATTTTTGACATCTGGTTTTAGTTACAAAACGCCTTCATATTCACCACAAACACAACATAACCAGCTGACACAGTTTTCCTCACACTTTTATTGATAAAACAAGACACCAGTGTTATGTCGTACGATATCTTTTCCAACTCAAACACAAACTTGTGATTCTGTAATCGGGTGATAGTGATATCAGTGTCAAATGACAGCAGTTAGCTTTAGCTTTAGCAGTTAGCAATCAGGAAGAGGAAATGGAGCAGATAGAAATTACATTCTTAAAATACATTCTTTACTTACCCCATCAGATGAAAACTTGATAAAAGTGATGTGAATTATTCAGAGATCATGGAGTGAAGATGGTTTACCACATCATTGATCACAGTGCATTTAAAGCAGAATTCTTTCAGTAAATAAAAATGTTTTTAAACCTTTTCTAGAAATGAACACAGCATTTTTTAGCGGTGAGAGAAACATGGAGATGAACCTGTCGGGTGAGAATCTTCCTGTTTTGCAAAGCTGGCATGCAAATAGTTTAGACGGTGCACAACAGTGCATTTGTATTATCGCAACGCAACGATAATACACAAATTCACAAATTTAAAAAAAAAAAATGTTTAAGATAATTCATATATAATTCAAAAGGAATAAACTGCATATGAAATAATTGTATAGCTTTATGAATGGTGTAATTTTAAGTTGCATATAAATACATTTTGTTTTAATTACATATTAAGTCATCTTAATTTTAATTATTAAATTTAGTACTGGAAGTGATGCTTATTGTGAAAAAATATGCATAATTATTATGAAATGCTGTATGAGGAGGACCAAAATAAAAATATTTGATTATGCTGCTGATGATGATGAACAATAAAATATAATTTTGTTCTTTTTTCATCAGCTTTATGTTTGCATGTTGTGAAAATGCAGAAATTTAAAAATATGCTGTTATATTCTATTGAGTGATTGTGCAGTATAAAATGTACATTATATGAATGCATATTTATACTGTTTGCACATATCTTTGCTGTTTAAAATATGTTATGCATCAGTGCACTACAACACATGCCTAATACTAAAGCACCAGGACCTGATGGATTCCCCGCTGAGTTTTACAAACACTTTTGGTCCACTTTATCACCACTCTTCATCAGAATGTTAAGTGAGTCAACAAAAATGAAAACTCCCAGCTAATATGAATACTGCCACAATTACACTTCTTTTCAAACCCAATAAAGATCCAAAATTACCATCAAGCTACCGTCCCATTTCTCTGATCAATGCTGACATTAAAATCATCGCCAAAGAATAGAAAAGGTCACACCATCTATAATACATCCAGATCAAACCGGTTTCATTAAAGGTAGATTAGCATCCACCAATACACGCAATGTACTATTCTTCAATTCAAAAAGCAAAAGCCATCATAGTCACTCTGGACGCAGAAAAAGCTTTTGATAGAGTAAACTGGAAATTCCTGTTTTCCACATTAGAGAGGTTTGGTTTTGGGGAGTCATTCATCAATTGGATTAAATTCTATATACATCACCTTCAGCCACTGTCATCACTAATGGACTGACATCACGCAGCTTCACACTGCTCCGCGGGACTAGACAGGGATGCAGCCATCCGCCAAAACAGCTACATTAAAGGAGTCCAAACACTAAACATACAGCACAAAATCAGTCTTTATGCAGATGACATATTACTATATTTACAAGATCCCTCATCATCATTACAAGAAACAATTAACTTACAATTGCCACAGTTTTTTTAATGCACCACATATCAGCTGAAAAACATGCCCACCCCGTTGGGGCCTGACATGGGCTGGGGATTTACGGTCTGATATGTCGTAGCCACGGTGGGATCGGAGGCACCCTCCCCCCCAATTATTAAACATTATTCATTTATAATCCAATACTAATATTATTAATATTATTATTTATACTTGCCCTCTTCGTTGTACTCCACCCCTCCCCAGTTTTGATGAAATCATTATTTTTATTATTATTACTATCATTATGATTAACATTATTATAGTTATTATTGTTGCTAATAACAGTTGTTGTCTCTATTATTATTTTATATTATTATTAGTCTTTATTTATTTCTATTTATATATTTATTTATTTATGTTTTTTACTCTACTTACATCTGTTATCAATCTATTATGATGCTATTTCAGTTGTATGCTTCCTTCCCCAACCCTAGATACAATGACATACACACACACACACACGCGCGCACACACACACACACACACACACACACACGCTCACACACACTCACAGATATATGAATGCAAATACAGGAGTTAATCAGAACGGACTTGTAATGTTGGTCATCAGTATGTTTGTTTGTCCTACATTTTGGCACATTCAAATATCGTCACCTTCTAAACTCAGAGTTTTTCATTTTTGTGTGTGTGTGTTTTTTTTTTTTTTTTTTTCTCTTTGTCTTATATGTTATATGTTTGGTCCATTGGGTTATGTATTTGTTACATGTAAACATTGTCACATTCTTTACTTGCATAATAAAAAATAAATAAAAATAATATATTTTGTGCTGTCTAGTTATTTATATATATATAAAGATTGCAAAGTTGTAAATACGAAATTATTGGAGTATTTTTTTTTTTACAAGAAAATATAATAGCACAAAGCCTTTATATATAATGCATTATATAAGCATTTGTAATGCATTAATTATTCCTTGTAATGCACTTTATAATGTATTGTGTGATCTCATGAATTGTAACCAGAGTTGTTATACATTATAATACTTCATTAAGTATTATATTCATTGTTACATTAATTATTCATTCATTGTTAGAAAGTAAAATGTGAAAAACAAACCTTTAAATATTATAATGCATGTTAACTTTGGTTACAGTCATTTATGAACAATATATGCACAACAGCATGTATAATAAATACCTTTATAACACATCACAAATACATTTTGTCTTTCTACTTCTAAATTTCATGTTTAATTCATTGTTTCTTGTCATTTATTAGCAATTTCTGAGTGTTTTTTTTTTTTAAACACTTAAGTAAATCCTACACCAATTTTTCAGTGTATGTAAACTTAGCCAATAATTACAAATACTTCAAGACGTCATTTGAACGTTTCGGAAAGCTTTCATTTTCAGCCTTTTGTGCTGAGAGGAGACGTCAGTAAATCAAGCACAAACTCACAGGGTGTGTTCAGGAAATCAGCATTCACATGATTCTCTCGTACCCCACAGAAACACAAACATTTCCTCAAAGTGACACAGGGAAAAACCTGATCGAGATAAAGATTGCAGTGAGATCAGTCACTGCGTGAAAACAATCCGTGTTTGCACTCTGGTAAACCCTGCCACTGAGCTTATCAATTTATTGATAAGATCAGCTTTACTCACATCTACTAAACACAATAGAAGTCATCCGAGGACATTTGCTGCTGCTGCTGCTGCTGTTGGTGTCCGAGCTGTTTATCCATAAGTGTTTGGAGAACTGCGTCAGATGGCAAATCTCCAAACGCCCAAGGCTTGTCATGCTAACAGGTTAATTTAACCCCACAAACCTGATGAAAACATCCATCAGCACATCTGGAGGAGGCCTCCTGACACACATCTTCTGTTACGCACACATATTCATGCTGAAATTTAAGATTTATGTATTTGACCTGCATATATAATTTATATCTGTTTGGGTTGCAGATAGGTATGAACTTAATGTGATCATATTTGGCAGTCAAACAGAAATAAAACAAGTCAGATTTCTGTAATGGTCCTAATAAACTGAATGAACTGAATAGCTGAATAAATGAAATATGATATAATATAAATAACTGAATAAATGTAACTGTTTTTTTCAATGAACAGATTTATATAAAAGGCCATTTCTGGCACTAATTTAAAAATGTAAATAAAAGCAATTGCGAGTTTTTATCTCACAATTCTAACTTGCGAGATAAATAGAAATTGTGACATTTTTTCTTGCAATTCTGAATTCTTTTCTCAGAATTGTGAGATATAAACTTGAAATTGCAAGTCGAAAAAAGTCCAAATTGCGAGTTTAGATCTTGCAGTTCTGACCCATAACATGCAGTTCTGACTTTATAACTCGCAGTTGTGAGTTTATTTATAGCAGTTCTGAGAAAGAAAGAAAAAAGTCGCAGTTACCCTTTTTATTTTTATTCAGTGGTGGAAACAAGCTTTCTTAGATTCATGCAGATTCTAAGAAATCTGAATAAATGTATTTTAAATCAAATCAGATACATGCAAATAGTAAGTAAACTAATTTATGTGTTTCATTGATGTGTGCATTGACAAATGTGCATCACATTAGGTTTATTAGTTTATGTTCAAACTGTGTAATCCAAAGGGTGGTAAATGCATCAATTTTTTATTTTTTATTTTTTGGCTGCGCTGGGTGTTGAAACGGTCTGGTTTGGTTCAGTCAGGCGTTCATGTTCATCTGCTGGTAAACAGGTGTGTTGTTTTGAGCTCAGTTTTTTTTAAAGTGAAAGTTGAAGAGGTAATTATGTGCCACTCGTGTTAATAAGTGTTGAACAATGACTGCAATCTAACCATCAGTGCAAGTGGAACTACACCCTTAAACATGTTACGAACTCAAGCCAGCAACACCCTCTGAAGCATCCAAATATATATATATATATTCAGTTCACAATAATCAGAAGAATTCATCCAAAAGTGAACATCTACCTCCCTCGTGTCATTCCTAAACTTTTCTTTTTATACCGAACACAAAGATGTTTGAAGAATGTGGTCAAAAGTTTTGGTTACCTTTTGCTTTCATTCCAAAAAAGCACTTTTTCAAAATGTCTATTTTTTGTTCCACAGAAGAAAGTCATGCAGGTTTGGACTGAACAAAGGTGTGTGACAAATGATGACAGAATGATCATTTGTGGCTGAACTCTCTCTTTAAGGCATTCAGAGGGTGTAGATATAGAAAGTGTCACGAGTGGTTTGGAAAGGACGGATAGATTTATGCTTATAAATAATTTAGTGACATTTTTACTAAGAAATTGCTAGAGGTTTTCACAAATAATTACAAGCCACACATTTAATTAAATGTGAAAGTAGAAAGACTGAAAGAGTGTTTTCTTGTAAAACATGCTCCAGTAACCTTGACTTCTAAACCACAAAAACATTTCACATGCATATCATTTTTCTGGTAGTGCAATGACACCATACTGTACATCTCAAACACTTCCCCGGAGGGTAAATGTCATTTTAAGCACCTGTAATTTGGCATACAGAGGGCAGAGAGTGAATAGACTCTTAAGAGGTTCTTAAGAGGAATCAGCTTTCTTGCCAAATATTTGTATATCAGCTTCGGAAATGAAGACATTGTAAAGACGAGGAGTTTAGTTGCCCCAGTGTTTATTAGCAGCTTGAATCTTGACACAAAAAGTACTGAAAGAAACATTTTGAGTTAATGTTTTCAGATGCAAGGTCATCAACCCGCTTCATTACATCTTCTGTTTTCGAAGAATACGTCTGGACGATATGTCAAATATTTCTGGCTCTTTATTCTTCTGTTAGACTCCTTTCATGCAGAGGAGAAAGGATA